>BGPR01006135.1:0-16851 GCA_013235015.1 Araneus ventricosus | reverse complement strand
AATTTTTTAATGTTTTGAATGATATTCCAAATTTATTTTCTGTATTAAAGAAAAAAGTCAATTTTGTGAGAGATTTAAAATAATTATATAAACAAAAATAAATGGCATTATCATTAGAACAATAACATTTTTAAATCAACAATATATATAAAAAATTAGCTATTCATAAATTTAATAATCGTCGAAAAACGAGTTGAAAATTCAATAAATACCTAATTATTGTTTAAATCTTTCTCATGACGATAAGAAACGGCTTCGTTTCCTCTCGCGTTACAATGACGTCACGGTGACGTATTTCGGTTGGTTCCGCTGTAACACATTGTTGGCGTACTGTCTATGTGAAGCGCAATGTTAAAAACGCTGCCATTAGGTCTATGGGAGTGAGACCTCTGATTCTACTTCTCTGTACATAGAGCTAAAGGATGGCACTGAATCGTACCACTTCGTTTAATTTCTAGTCCCATCTAAAGATAACGACTTCAACTCTATCTTTGGCATACTAGCCCGGACATACAAGACCAAGCTTTAAATTAAAAAGCATTGGAGAGACCTAGCAATTCTCGTAATTGTATGCGGTAGAAATATATATATATATAGAAAGAATTGGAATTAAAATAGTGGTAAATCTGTCCAAGATCGTTCATTCGCATACAATTTTTCTTTAAGCTTCCTTTAATATAAAATCTATTTTTGGAGAAAAATACAAGTGTTAATGATTCTAAAGAAAGTTTGTTCCAGAAATACTTACTGAATTATTTAGTAAGCAAAATGTCAGTCTTTAAAAGAGTCTCAACTAGCGTTAACTCTACAGAAAATGCGCTCTCTTTAACTGATGAATATTATTGCATTTTAGTTTCCTTTTTTGCCAAACATAGCATTTTTTAACATGGCAGTTGACAGTTTACGAAAAGGAACTTCTCGAATTTCACAAAAATTCTCATATTAACATAGTACCTAAAAAGCAGTTTCGTTTTAATTTAATTATTAAAATTTAAATCCTCATCTGAAATATTTGAGTCTGAAATGTCTCAATATCATTCGAAATCATGTCCAAAATGCATAAAGTATAATTCAGCATTCAGGTCACTACTTTCATTTTGACTCAAAAATATCAAGAGTAAAGAAAGATTTACAAGACATTTAAGTGTTCAATTGAAAATCATCTCACTCGTAAAGGTATTTTCATGCGATGTAAGTTCTACTAGAACGTTCGCATCTTGCTTCGCCATGATGTTCGGAACATATAACAGTGAAACCTCTCTGAACGGCCACCCCTTCGTTCAGAGGGCCACTCAGGGGGCCGGCCGCTCTGAAGGGTTTTCGTTACAATTACAAGATAATTGCTATAATATATAATATAAAAAATTCTGACGCATATTTCTTATTTAAAATGAAGTTTGAGTCTTATCTAAAGAGAAAATAGTACTTTGTTTAATGAATTTTGAAAAAAGGATACAATTTGCGACTGTTTTAAGTTTTTACTCTTCTCGGAAACAACTATTCTTTCAAGTTCGATTTCAGTTTAAAAAGTAAATTTCTAACCGATTCGTTTGTCATTGCGTCGGAATTTCCGATGAGTTCATCTATTTTCCCCAAAGTCGCTTGAGTTGAAAGTTTAGCTTGCTGACGATTACAAACCGTATCAGAAAATTCCCAGACAGAGACGGAATTAGAGCCTGAAAGGCACAAATTTATTTCATTTGTAAAAACGTTTATATACACAAAACATTCTGGTTAGTTAATTTAAATCAATCTCAAATAAATTTTAGATTGAATTAAAAGCATTTAAAAAAATGCTTACATTCGGCAGACTCGTTAACCAAAAGGCGTTCCTCCCAATCGGCACTGTAATCATCAAAGCACTCCACTGCTGCTTCGTGCTGGATGGATTCGGGATAGTACTCTATTCCAGCAAGTTTCGAGAGCTATGCTAATTGATCATCCGCCGTCTATTCGTCGAATAAATCTAATTGTCTCTCGACTTCTCTGCTACTGATTCCACAGCTAATAAAACATTTAATTATCATTTCTTGACCTATTTTTTTCCAGGTGGTTTTAATCCAGTCAAGGCACAGAAAGTCCGACAGAAATTTTCTTTGAAAGTTCACTAGCACTTTCGCATCCATCCATACGTGCAATGACGTGTCGCAGAGCACACTGTCTATATTCCATCTTGAAACATTTTATAACACCGTGATTTAATGGTTGAAGTTTTAATGTCGTATTTGGAGGTAGAAACAACAGTTTGACATTTTTGAGCTGAGCTCCGTGCGCATGACACACGTCGCATTGTCCAACACAAGAACTTTCTTGGCTTGATTCCTCATTTTTTTGTCGAAGTTTACCAGCCATTCTTCAAAAATAGATGAAGTCATCCATGGTTTTTTGTTCGCGTACCACAACAAACCAAGACGGTTTAAATCTTTCCCTTTAAAACACCTGGGTTTTAGACATCTCCAAATGACCAGGGGCTTCTCTTTCTCTCCAGCTGCGCTCAGTCAAAAACTAATGGTAAGCCCTTCCTTAGGAATTTTTCCACCTCTGGCTTCTTTGGATTTTTGAATCATGCTCTTATTGGGCAAAGTGCGAAAAAAGAGTGCCGTTTCGTCCATGTTAAATATGTCCTCGTCATCATATCCAGCCAAAAGAAGTGGAAGACGCTTCTGCCAATCTTCACATAAACTGGGGTCGACATCGGCTGCTTTGCCTCACTGTGATCTAAAAGTAATGTTATTCCGTATGCGAAATCTGTCCAGCCACCCATTGCCGGCGGAGAAATTTTCAATTCCCAAAGCATCCGCAAGTTCTTTTGCCTTGTTTTGAATCATACGTCCTCTGGCAGGAATTTTCTTCGCCCGAACAGATTTAAACCATTGCAAAACAGCCTCGTTTATGTCGACATGTACTTTTTGTGTCTCATCCGTTCGACACCGCGAAATTTGAAATCTTCGTACTCTTTCAAAATCAAATATTTTTCTTTAATGATTTTGTTGACTTGCGTTCTTCCACAGTAAAATAATTCAGCTAACTTTCTCGCCGATTTGCCGTTATCATATTGACGCAGCATTTCAATGCGCTGTTCGAGATTTAGGAAAACGGCTTCGACATCGTTGCAACTCAGATCACTGACCATCTAATGAAACAAGCGTGAATAACATTTTTGCTCCAAAATTATCGGAATCCGCTAAGAGCCAATAGGAAACAAGACGCACAAACGAACTAACGAACTCCCTTAACCTGACCTTGAGCCTTTCGGCTCAAGGTTAGAGACATGAAGTGAGTAGATGTTGCTGAAAAATGGGATGGGCGAACCCAACAGGTGACCATTCAGAGAGGTTGGGTGGCCGTTGCTAGGGGTTATTTGAACATTAGGTCTATGGGCCGACAAATCCGTGCCACGAAAAATTTGCCCTTAAGAGGGGTGGTCGCTACGCAGGGGTGGCCGTTCGAATAGGTATATATAAAACCATAGTAATTTGACCACGATTCAAATATTCGTCTTTAAGTCTTCGTGTCGATTTCTGCAATCATATAATGTAGCTACAACTGTATTTCTGCATAACTGTTAGAATCTAGCTTTTCTTAACCAATCAAATATAGTGAACAGATTGCTTATTAAAGCCGTGAAAACTGAACCCATTTTGAGTGCTTTGCTCGCTTCCGTATCTTATTTCTGATTTCTATATATAATCCAAAATCATACGTCGAATAATTATTTTCAAAATGGAAGAATTTTAAAATGGTTGCAATATTTTTGTGATATATTCCACTTTTGAAATTGCTGAAGAATTCGTGTAAATTTAGAAATAAAAGCATCACTTTTTAAAGACTTTTCTGCTTCTGAAACGGTTTTAAAAACAGATTTTTTTCAGAGTGCTATAAAGTAAAATTTATTTATCAGTTTCTAGTTTTCAGTATTCAACTTATAATTCATTTTTGTAATTATGATGGAATCTTGCATTCATTTGTTCTCAAATAAACTAACAGATGGCGACACTCGCAAGAAATCAAAATTCAATTAAATTCATATAATTAAGCCTGAGAATTTTAAAGAAGTGTATTGACACCGAGAACATACAAGTGTATATTTCAAAACTTTCGAACATCCAGAAGAGAGTTCAGAATCCATTTTTATGTCCGAACTTCAAATCATGAGACAAGCCAAGTTAAACTAAAACCGTGTGAAAATACAGTTTTATATACATATTTTATAAATATGTTTTTAGACGATTAAAAACATTTTTTTTTTGCTTTTACGGTTAATTATATTCTGTATGCACTGATATTATTAATCTTTGAAACTATTTTTTTGTAATTAAAGCGAATATGTGTGTGTATCTGTGTAGGATGAGAATGTAAAAGCAAGCTACATTTTTTCATGTCTTCGGGATAAACTTTGCAATATTATTGCAGGAATGTTTTTTCTATATATTAAGATTTAAACCAATCTTCTGAATGTGAATTTTGTTCTCCAACAATTTTTTTTCTTTAATTTTAACAGATTTCAGAATGTATTTTCATGCGCAGCTTGCAACAATACAGATCGCAACTTATTGAAAATTATTATCGTTTTAGATCAGTTGAACAATATTTCACATATAACTTTTGAATTGTCTGCGAATTGGCACATTTTCATTTTCACTTAATAAATACTTATCAGTATGCATGACTTTTTAATGAATATTTGTAATTTATTTTCTATTGTATGTGTAGTATTTATATGCTATTTTGTTACTTAAAATGCTTATCATGTATATCAGTAGAATTTTAGTGGAACAAGTGTTAAAAAATTTGAATAATGAGTAATTAATGTGTTTAGGCTATTGGATGCATGTTATAAAGTTTCATAGCAATAATTTTCGTTGTTGTAGTTCAGTGTTTCTAATTTATTTTCTATTGTATGTGTGGATTTTAAATTTAAGCATGTGGCAAATTTTCTCATAACTTGGCAACAGTATTTGATTGTTTACCTTCTTTCCAATGTGGTTTTGCGTCGTTTATTCCAGCTTCCATTTCCACATCATAATTATATGCTAATACATTTGATTTGCTTATCGTAATATTTAAAAACAAATTAATGTCGAATTCAGAAAACGAAGTTTAAAGGAAACAGATATCCAAATCGTTTTGTTTCAAATGACAGCACTTTATATTTGGATAAAGCAGACAAATCTGTTTTCACTATCAATGGATCAAAATTAAAATACGATTTAAGTATTGGAAGATGATTTTAATGTTGTCGAATAGAATATAATTTTTAATTTTCAAATTCTGAACAGTATTCTTTCAACTTTATGCTTCCCTGAGTGCTTTCAATTGATGTGATTCTTGACCAAGTATCTTCACATGGTTCAGCTGTGAGCATGGGTTTTGAAATGTCGACATTGTGTTAATTAAAACTTCTTCTGCACATCTGTAAAAGTAAATAAAATGCACAAAATCAATGCTGCATTGGTTTGTTTGGTATGATAATCATAGGAAAAGGACATTCTGCAGCCAAAAAACAGTGTTCAGCTTTGAATGTTAATGTATTATCCAAAACAGCCCTTAGGAACATTGAGAAAAAGCTAGAAGGTGCTGCTAATGATGTAGCATCTAAAGTAATGGAAAAGGCAGCCTTAGAATTGAGAAAGGCTGGAAATGGAGATGAAATTATTCATTTTACTGTATCTGTAGATGGGACATGGCAAAGAAGAGGATACTCATATTTAAATGGAGGTGTTTCTGCTATATATGTTGATAATGGTAAAATACTCGATATTGAAATAATGTTAAAAATATGCAGATTCTGTGTAAAAGAGACATCTGCAAATGTTGATAGTTTCTCTAATTGTTCTAAGCATACAGATATGCAGTGAAAGATTTTGCTTAACTTAATAAAGAATGACTCGTCGAAGCTAAAAGACATTCACTTCCTTCTGTAAAAAATGCCAGAAAAAATCGAATGAATAAAAAAAGAAAATTGCTAAACATGAGCAATGTGAAAGTATACCTTATAAGTATGGAGCATTTTAAGGCTATTAGTATATATTTTCTAATAAAATTATTGATATAAAAACTAAAATTTTAATGATTTTTCTCAAAACTAGATTTTATGCATAATTTTCACACTTGAAACATGATAACTCAAGATATTATCACACGATTGTTTTTAAATTTTGTGAACAATTTCTTCAAATGTTTTCCTAGTGAATGTACTAGAATAATGTATATTGTAAGAAAATTTTTTTTAATTATGGACTTTTATTTGAAATATAATATCAAAAATTTGCTGGAAATCTTATAATAATAGTTCGATAACCTTTAAAAATTTTATTTACGCAAAGAAACTTAAGATTCTAGTACAGGCACTAGTCTATATTATGCAGTTTATTTTAGTATTAGTTCTATTTGATTTATTACAAAAGCTTGACCTCTAGCATTTTTGAAGTTTTTTCAAATTTCCTTTTAAAAGCAACAGAAATTCAGGATATTTTTAAATTCGCAATAATTTATACTCAAAAATCATACTCCACTGTTAATATTTATTATATTTAAATATAAAAAACATATTTTGATGTTTCTATATTACAATTTTTTTAAAAAAAGTGCTCCGAACGTGTTCGTATACCTTAGAAAAGTAGTTTTTGAATAAAAAATATTAGACATGAAATGAAATTAATTTACTCTCGAGCAAGACGGGTATATTAGCTAGTTATTAATAAACTCTATTATAGCCATTACTAAGTACATGAATAATAATTATTTGTTTAATTTTAATCTTTTGACTTATATAGATTATGGTATTCTTCTGAAAAAATTTATTATTTTTATTTATTTTTTGATTTATTTAAACCAATTTTTCTGAATCTGCATTCTTGAAATTGTGTCTCAACATAATTGACCGAGCGAAGCGAAGTTTACGTTTTAAGTCCAACATTAGGCGCTTTGTCTGTCTGCAAATTTGTTTGTTACGTGATTACGACCAAATGCGTTGTTCGATTTCCTTCAAATTTTGCAGAAATATTTCTTGAGGCAATAGAAAACTATGTATATGTTTTACCGCTTATTATTTTAATTCGGTAATAAAATAAGTATTTTAATTTTATATAATTATCATATTTATTGGTAATAAAACATTGAGTTGCAGCCGAACATTAACATTATGACATAAGAGTTGCAAATAAACACAGTTGTTTTCTTATCGGTATCCGTATTTTTTAAATAAATATTATCGATTTTTATAATCTCTGGCATTTTTTTAGTTTTAAATCTAAGTTCAGTCTCATTCACCATCCAAACCATTTCTTTTATATCTTATAAGGTGCAGTAACCAATTTAAAAAAAACTTTAAAAGTTTGCTTGTGATTGTTAAGTCTAAATGGAGTTATCAGCCGCTTCTCGCCAAGATAATTTCGCCTGCCTTATAACTCGTCTGATCTTCATAGCAACGACGACTTTTCTCTTATATATATTTCAATCCCAAATTGTAATATTTATCGCCCAGTTATTTTGTTTTCCATCTTCTTATTTCTTATTTTAAATGTTTTTATTTTAACCAAAAAGTGTGATGCCACACTTCTTGTTACCCCTTCCCTCTCCCTTATCACAAACTGTCACAATTTAACGAACCCCCGCCCCTCCTTCTAAGCGTGACATTATTTTTGGGGACCCCTTAG
Source organism: Araneus ventricosus (assembly GCA_013235015.1). Taxonomy (NCBI): domain Eukaryota; kingdom Metazoa; phylum Arthropoda; class Arachnida; order Araneae; family Araneidae; genus Araneus; species Araneus ventricosus. Next base: position 9,193 of record BGPR01006135.1, on the reverse strand, counting down.
AATAAAGTCATAAAATGATAAAAAATTTTACATTGCTATTTTCAATTTTTAATTCATGCTGAAATTTTAAAATTAAAAATAGATTTTTTGTTTACCCTGATCATCTATACTTATAAAAGGCAATGTTTGTGTGTGTGCGTGCCTGCGTGCGATGTCCAGACGATATAGCACTCACAACTTTGAAATTTGGCACACAGGTAGTCCTAATGGTGACGGAATGCACCTCGAAGCCGAAATTTTAAAATTTAATATAAAAAAAATTTTGTTTAATGTTTTGTGTTGTTTTGGTTGAATTTTCGCACTAATTTCTCAATAGAATGGTTTCAAATAAGTGTACGACAAAAATAGACACACCATCGGAAAGAGCATGTGATTTCCGTTCTAATGAAGTTAGTTTTGAATTTCTAACGTAATTTACTGAATTTTGAAAAAAATTTAAAAACAGTCGGATAAGCCCAATAAATTTTGTTTGGAATTTCAATTTCTTGCATCCGCTATTCTACTTCTGTTATCAATTTGAAATTTGTTGAAGTAATAAACATAACGTTTCTCCGTGATTTAAGACAAGAATGGTTATAATTGAACAGTTGGTTGAATTTTAATTATTTTTTTTCTCAAGTGTTAAAAAATTTTCGCCTCAAAACTCTCTTTACGGTTCTTCAATCGGTTCTAATCAAGGTCGCGTGACGTATTTTCCCAACATGCATTTCGTCGAAATCACGTGACGACATAACCCCTTTGCTTCGCGTCGACAGATAATTCTTTTAATTTGTTTGTTTTTATACTGTTTGACAGTTGAGTATACGGCTGATATGAAAAGAAAAAGAATTTGGATGCCCTTCTAGGAGGGTGCCATTTTTTCTTGTCTTGACCGAATCAAATCGGCTATAATTCTAGACCAATGATGGCAATTTTTCCTTATTTTTTGATTACGTATTAAAAAGAACTTTGTAATGAATAGGGGATAATAGCCTTTGTATCGGAAAATCCCAAAAAACCCTTTTTCATATCAATTCAAACGGCTATCTTGAGCTAGAAAAAATGAAATATGATTTCAAGGAGCTATTTACATAATATGGCTTAAAAGTTTAAATCTGAAGTGAAAGATTTTCTCTCTTTTTCTTTTCTTCTTTGATTTATTTTGGATATATTTAAATACTCTAGAAATTATGTTTGTCTGTATCTTTCGAGGCGCATTGTTCCATTTGAAATCGTTTAAGATTTCATTCTTTAACATTTTACCTGGTTTATAGGAATCAATCTTTTAAATCCTAAAAAAAAAACTTTGTCGAAAATATAGGTTTATTTTTTACTCTGTACTGAAAAACGTCATTATCGAGGAGAAAAATAAGCGGTAAAAACAATAATTTGTATCTTTTGTTTTGATTTGGATTTCAAAACTTTTTCGTGTCATTTTGGGTGGATTTTTTTTTTCTCATTTTGTTGAAGTCCTCATTCCACGGGCAACGCCGTGATCGTACTGCTAGTTATTGATATATAAAGAAACGATGCATAAACAACGGTAAAAAATACATGAATAATATCTTTATGAGTATGAAATTCATTACTCTTCTCTTCATACACAGATATATATAAGTATATTTTATTTATGGCTCACAAAAGCATGATTACAATTTATTTATCATCATTAAAGATAATGTCTACAGAGGAATGACAACAGCTGGATGTGATTGTGTTTTTAATTTAAAACCAAGGTAATATAGAAAGTATGTTACTGTCTACGTTCTGAAATAATTTACAAGATGTAATTTTTATCATTTAAAAATATTTATTTTGGTCTTTAATAAACGCCTTATGAATTCTTAAATTAAAAAGTTAACGCATGAAGCCATCATATAGATAAAATAAAATTTATAGATGTATAACTCCTTTTATATGCATTGATTTTTCTCCGTTTGTGGCATTTTATTATCTCTAATATCTTCTTTTGTTGCAGTAAATTGTCTTAGGCACGTGCAAAATTTTTATCCAAGGAGCAGTAAGCAATTGTAGACACATTTATCTACTAAAGTATTAAAAATATAATTGCTGATTCAATCAATTTTCTATTTTAATTCCACTCCTTACGTAAGCCATTTTTTTTTACTTTGAGGAATTTTATGAGTTGTAATGTCTTCTTAAAATGCATCTAGCATCTTTGACACATCCATTTATTTTTTTTCTCCGCCCAATACCAATATTAATTCACTAATATAGTCAATCCTCTACTTTTATTCCTCTTCCAACATGCATAGAATGTTCATTACTCTGATGATTTTTAAATGTGTTAATATCTTCCAATTTTTCAGTTAGTATGAGCTATAAGAAATAGATAAATGATTGCACTTCAAATGCATACAATATGAGTAATAAAGTATAAATAATTTTTAGTACCATGATACCTTAAGAGAACCTGAAAAAGGTTTTGAAATGCATAAGGATATTTTATGTCTTTAACTCCGTAGGCAACAACATTTAAAGTAAATTTTGCTAGGCGTCTATCCTACGATGACAAAGTAATGTTAACGCTCGAACTGATGATTTTTTTTAAAAAAATTGCAACGTCTTCAAATGTGTCCAAATACTTGAAACTAATTTAATAGTTATTTATTTGCAACGATCTAATAAGTGTTAAACACTCTAGCCTATGGTAGCAGTGGTAAGTAGCAGAAAATAATCTAACTCTCAAACCAAGTAAATCATGCGATGAGTGGTGGTTCAACCCTATAAGCGTTCTTTTATTTTAATCTAACAACGAAAACATAAGCTTTTAAAATTAATAACTAGATATTTATAGCGTTTAAACAAGTATTTGAAATCTTAAGAATATTTTATCCGTGGCAGCTCTAGAAATTATCTGTATAAACATGAATTATCTGCTGTTGAATTGAAAACTGAAAACGGGAAAATACGTATAAAAAACTTTCGAGGTTTAATAATGTAGCCATTCGACATAAGCTACAATGTTGTATGATCAGAAATCCCCCATTCAGATGGCATTAGAGCCGGTTCTATGGCTCCAAACGAAACAAAATTTCAATAGTATGTAGAAATAGCGATCCTTTCGGTAAAAACCAAATAAACAAAGAATAGAAGTGAAAAGGAGAAAAATGAAAAATGTTAAATTTGTCATAAGTGGTGTTGCGCTAAATCCTGAGGTTTTTTCCTTTTTTTAGGTGTGTATAGTGAGACCATCTTTTCTACTACATCTAGTAAAATATTGAAATTTGTAACCGTTTTTAATTGAATAAAGAATCTGAAATGAGCCATTAAATTTTGCATCGAGATTTAAAAAATTTACCAAGATCACACAAGTTAGTATCGCAGAACCACTTATCGGCAAAAGTTTACGGTTTTCATTTTAGTAATGGCTCCAGTTCATTTGAATAGTTGAACTTTAATTATATGACCTCTGTATTTCGTTGAGGGTAGCACACCTAATGCTAGCTCAATCTGAGGCTAATCAAAAAACAAATATTAATTCTCATGTGTATTATTTATCTGTTTACTGTCTTGATGGAATGTACTAATATTGCTTGCTCATATACATACAATCCATTGGCAGGAAATCGAGTGCACTCTGCCATTTTTACACACATCTACGTTTCTGCTTACGCATTGTACTGCAGTTAAACTTTGATTAATTATCAGTTTCTGGTATCCGTCATCTTCTAAAAAGTAAAGTTTGATGTACGTAGGTTTATAGTATTACACTACATATCCGTACATCCAAAGTGAATTTCAATAATTTAGAATCTTACTGAAGATTTCTTCACTTTCAGAAGGGAAAATAATTGCTAGCAAAAATTACTACTTTGAAACACGGAAATAATTTCATATGCCAATTTTAGAATATATTTAGACCTGGATGACTAATATTTGTAAAATTCAGGCATTCCAATTTCAATAAATTTTGTCGTCAAATCTAAACAACATTGGATGTTATGGTACGTTATTAATAATAATAACGTTATTAATAATTAAGAGTTTTAAAAATTAATCTATGAAATTTTTAAAATTTTTTTACATTCTCTTATGCTTGCTTGGGTGTAAAAATACCCATTGTGGGCATCGATTTTCAATCCCCTGGTGTACAATAGTTTTTCTAAAAATTCTGAAACTTGTTCATAACAAAGGTATATAATATTTAATTACACGAAAGAAATACCAAACGTTATTTTTTGTGTGTTTCAAACGATACTCGTAAACACCTTGTATGGCCGCACAAATGTCATTTTACTTTATGTCATATATGTGTATTGCATTTTTGGGAGGAAAGTCTGCACAGCAGTTTTAAACCCAGGCGTTACAATATAACAAACAGTATATAACTTTTATGACTACGTGCTAAATCTCAGTTTAAATTCTGAATTAAAGAATTGAAGGTGTGAAAAAATATTTAGTCTACATTTCAATACTAGTTATTTATTTAAAGATAATGCAGCTATCAAGAGTGTTTTTGTCTAGATAATGCAAAATGATGTAGGTATTCTTGGTTTACTTTACAGCGCCACCTTCTTCGACGATAACTATTGATTCAATATTAGAATAGCTTTAGCCACGTCAGTTCTTGAACATAATACAACAAATCTGCTTGTGAGCAGTGAAAATGAAATGTTTTCGAGCATCATAATTCGATGGCAGGCTCCCGGTTCCTTATGTCCTATGTTAAATCAGTCGTCTTTATAAAGAAAAATAGTGGAATTTCCGAGAATGATAATTTTTACATGTTGATGCATCAATCCTTCGGAATAAACATTCCTCAATTGAAAAGAGCACATCTGTTCCTAAGGTAACGCCGTCCTAAAGCTGTTTGAGAGACTGAACATTTTTTCAAGAAATAATTTAGAAAGTGTTGCTTGAGCATACATTGCTTAAACTAATTTACATCTTATACACTTTCCAGGAACGGTTCTTACATTAAAAACACGTAGAGAAAAAAACAAGCATTTGGATGCACATATTTAAAAAAGTTTCACCACTATTTTAATACAAAATTTTCTATATAAATTTTATTTTTTTACGCAACAAGAATTTCTGTACTATTAATTCTTCCTTTCATTGAAAGCTCGGGTTTTTATTTCTGAGCTGGTAAACAAAAATTACAATTGAAGTTTTTATTATTTGAAGCGAATTTTTCTGATATGAGATTTCAGAGCCAACTGTTAGGTCAATGGATGAAGTTATCTGACATCAATTTCGAAACTGATGGGACGATGAAATTCCAATAGTATTATACATTTCAAATATTGGAAAAATGGGAAAAGATGTTAAAATTAGAGAAAAGGTTAAACGACAGCTCAATTCGTATCATGGAAGAGATGGTTTTTAAAAAGACTTAGTCAGTGAAAAAAAAAATTGTGGTCTAATACTTTCCAAAGTTTTCAAGGAAATACTCCGAATTCTTTCATTTTATAAATTATTAAAATTTCCAAAAAGAATTTAAATTTCCATTTTCTTTAAATACATATCCCCCTTTCCAAAATATGTTTGTGCCAAATTTCGTAGCTCTTTGTGCAGCGGTCTGCTCTCCGTAATTCAAGCTTACACACACCTACAGGCTCTCACACATTATCCTTGTTTCTTCATAGATGTGTAAAAAAGCTGCAGCTGGTTTTTACCTAATTTTTTGAGACATCATGATTTACTGTATTACTTCAGTTCTTAATAAAAATAATTATGCTTATATTAATTAACATTGTTAACTATGTGTCAAAGTTTGGAAACTTTGTGGTCCGGTTCCTTCAAAATTGAAAAAAATGGAGCCTCAAACTTTTTCCCCTGTAGACTCCTTTAAATCCGGTTGAATTATCAAAATATGGAACAAAGCACTATCGGAGTTAAAATTTCTAATATTAGATTTTTTTTTACTGTCCGATCGGACAAAGTATGCTTCTAGATGAAAAGGAACCGTAGCTTCTCTCTTGTGTTCGATAATAAACAGAGAGCGTGAAAGTTCAATAAACAGAAGCTACGAATTCACGAAATGAAATAGTAAAGATCTCTGCTTTCAATTATGATGTGTTGTGTAATGCAAGGATCAAAGCCTATTGAATGATTGCTGAAGAACAAATTTCTTTTTAATTTCAAAGCGTCTTTAAATCATGTTTTAAATCACGAAATTTTTCTATCAAGACATATCAAACATATCTCTGGATTTGGTTTGAAATGTTTAAAATTGTTTGGTAAGGGATTAAAAATAAAATAACCCTGTGAAATTTGAAAACTATCGTCCAATGGAATAATCGTGTTTTCTCACTTATTCTTTCATAACAATTTTTGAATTCTTGCGTTTTTTCTAACCGCTCATAGATGCTGCCCCAAAAACAATTAACAAACTTACATCGATAGACAGCAGAGGTTTTAATCAGCTCAAAGCGGAAGTAAACGTAGATTTCCCTCTGGATTAAATGACCACAGCGTCCTCATGTTGTGCTCCTAGAATTAACCAATTTGATCCCTTCATGTTATGCGAAAAATGCAAGGTGGATGCCATGTTGTCTTCGACGCCTTCGTTATGGATTCATGTGAATTTTATCGCTAAATATTATAATTTTTGATGTACTTTCCTTAAATATCGATTTTATAATGAAATTAAGTACATTATGAAATGAAATGATGGACTTTCTTTGAAAGTTTTAGGCCATTATTCAAGTTTCCTTGAGGTGAAAATAATTAAATTAATACATTTCGAAACACATCAAAAATTATTTAAATTACTGCAAATGTCAAAAATAGCTTTCGTTTATTTTTCCTGCAATAGAATTTCCATTTTGGTGCTATGAAATTGTATATGCTCATCGTAGTTGGAAAATGTAAATCTAACACAATATGCTTTATTTCTTAAAATATTCTTCTCAATCTTTTGTTTTGGTAGTTTTATTGTGGAGTACATATGAGAAATGACATCACTACTAGAAACATGAGAAAAAAGAAACCTTTGCCGGAATTTCTAATCAACTAACAGGAAATACTGAAACTTTAAGTGAGTTAAGTTCTTCTCCACAACATTGTGTTTACTCTACATTCACCTGAAAATTCTACATTCGAACTTACAAAAATTCAAGCGTACGTGTGTTTATCATATAGCAGCGGAATTATGGAAAAGGCAAAGAGAAAAAGATATGTATAATGTCTTTGTTTTAGAGTGACCATTTGGTATCACTGCATTTTGTTCAAGCAGAATGTTACCAATTTTATAAAATTTGCGTTACATAAATAAATTAAAAGCTAAACACTTTTTCCAATCGTGTACTGCTTAATTGTCAAAGAAGGACATTTATGCCAAAGTTGCATCAAAAGTTCTACTCTACAGCATTCCATCTTGAGAAGAAAAATCTCTCTATTGCTTTTCTTCAGAAATTTTTTCTTTCGGCTTTCATCAATCGATGTTGAACATCCTTTTAGCACCCTCTTAACCCCTTTAAAATGCTTTCTAGAAAGGATTTCGCAATTGAGTTTGCCTTGATAAATGATTGACAAGAGTTTTTATTGCTGTAAAAAGTAATCATTGTTAAATTTCAATGAGCGGAGGGAAATATTGATTTTTCTTCTGTTATATCTTCTAGTGAAAGAGTGTAAAGGTATACTTACTTTGAAGAAATAATATTTTCTGTTTCGTTCTTGTTGCGTTTGTATGTAGTATGATTCCCTTTCAAAATATATATATCCCTTTCAAAACTAAAATCTTCACGAAGACATAAAAAAATTTTTTAAAGAGTTATAATCTCATAAAGTATAACAGAAATAGTTATTAATACAATGAAATTTTTCTTGCATTTTCTTGTGTCTTGATAATGAAAAGAATATTATATAAATGCAGCAAATTGCAATTTATTTATTGTATTAGAAATTTGCAGGATAGGAATATTTTCCAGTTTCTTGTCATTGTAAATTTGTCATTACAATCAAATTATGCATGCTATCCTCTACAATATTAAATATGCTAGAAAGCTTGAAGTCTTTTTTAAATCAGATTTTAAAAGTATCAGTGTTAAGACAATAAAGAGAGAATTATTAAGTATAGCAAATAATTAACCAATAAATACACTGAAATAACATATGCTTTTAAAATTCTTATAAGGAAAAAATTACCCCCAAAAAAATAAGAGACATCTACTTAAAATTTTTCTGATTGCATGCTTTTGTACCTTGAGTCTGAGATTTCCACCTAATGGATACAAATAATTTATTATTGTTTCTCACAATAATACCTTTTTCCTCTAAAATATTTATAGATATTACTATGATAACTGAAAAGCTTTAAAATAAAATTATCTGTAAATCTAGATATAAATCCAGAAACTCTGAGACAGTGGATTTCAAATTGCACAAGTTAGATCTAACAAATAATCCTAAGATTATAAAAGTACTCATAAATTATAATCTTCCACATCTATGTTTTGATCTCAATAGCTATGGAAAAGGCTCTGATGCGTTTGAAGAAAATATCTTCAGAAGGACAATGCGAAAGTATGCTTGCTACTTTAGGCAGTAATGTCTCCCTGAAGAAAAGTTCTGGAGTAGCAATCAGAGTTCAGCCTACATCAATTGCAAGAAGAACAGTGGGTGTCACCAGAGGAAGTAAACGGCTGACATGTGGTTGTCCATCTAGCGGACTTCAAGCATCAAAGAAAAGAAAGCATAATCTGTCTGTAAATATTAAAATGAACCAACCGAAAGTGCAAAAAACTTGCATTAGATAACGAACTTATGTGCAAGAATTTATTTATAGAGAGTTTTTGTTTATGTGTATGCAGTTTTAAGTGCAAGAATTTAATACAATATTTGTTATTTGTAAGGCTCTTCCTGTTGAGCTTGACAGTTTATAATATTAAGATAACATATAGATGCCTATTTCTGTTGCTTTTATTATGTTTAAAGCCAGCAGATTACATGGTTCTTCGGAGAAAAGATATTTCCAGAATTTATTGCATTACACCATAGTGAATATTTCCATTATTGTATATATAGTTGATACCGAAAAAAAAAATTCTAATATTTTATTTATCTCCTGTAAATATTTTTTTATATCTACAAACAGCATGACAGAAGTTCTTGCATTTATATAACTTGAAAAGTTAATATTCTCTTCAAATCGTTACGAGTATTTGGTACTTGCCTGAGGATGATTACCATTGTAGCGTATATTGCAACACATTGGCCCAGGAAGAAGCTGCTGTATTTATCTTGT
>BGPR01006134.1:67944-83997 GCA_013235015.1 Araneus ventricosus | reverse complement strand
ACCAGCGGGAGTGACCTCCCCTAAACTTTCTCGTATGCTTCTCAAACGTTTGTCATTTCCCTTCCCCCTGCGTGGATAAAAAATTCGAACCTACTGTAACCCAGAATTCAATGAATATCAGAAGTTTTTTTCATTGTAGATTATAGTGATAGTAAAATATTTAGGTGAAAAATCATATTGAAAGAAATGCGTATGTATTAAAAGTTAGCAATATTTATTTTCTATCAAACTGTAGCCAATGCACAAGCTCCGGTGCAGAGGAGAAAACAGGAGAAGACCTCGTTCGTTAGCTTGCGCATGCGCAGAGATTGCTTCCAGTACGCAAGTAAAGCAGGGGCAAAGTGATGTAATCCTTCCGCGTGCAAAGAGATTGTTACCAGTACGCATGCGTATGGAGAATTAGATTAGAAAAATTAATTATGCAATTTGAACACCTTTTTCGTTACCGATTCAAACGAAATTTGGGCACAGAACTATAATTAATATTAGCAAACGTCATACCAATTTTTATTTATCTAAGCCAAAGGGTTTAGGAGATGTAATTTTTATAAGTACGCGATTATACAGACTGACAGACAGTCAACCCTTTGACGGATTTGGCCCAAAATTTTATACGGACCTACATTCATGATGATAAAACTGTGTACCAAATTTTATTCATCTAGCTATTCAAGTTTTTGAGTTACAGTGTTCACATGACCGCGGACAGACAGACTTCCCGAGGACGGATTTTGTCCAAAATTTGATAGAAACCTAAAATTTATGTTTAAAGACAACATACTAAATTTCATCCCTGTAGCTCTAATAGTTTTCGAGTTATTGTGTTCACAGACACACAGACAGACATAATTCCAAAATTGTGTTTTTCGGACTCAGGGAGGTCTAAAACACGGAGATTCGTCAAAATCTCGAGTTCGAATTTTTTGACGATTACAATTTTCTCTTTGTATATTCGTATACGAGAAAGTAAAAAATCTAACTCGGCTTAAAATGAAAAAAAAAAAAAAATGTAATTTTAATTTCCTTACAATTTCAAGTTTAAGCTTACAAAAATCAATTTTCTTTTGCCAAATTTATCTTTTTTTTTCAAATTTAATTTTTTTAAATTAAATTATTTGTGCAAGTTACAAGAGATTTTCGGAAATAAAGTGATTTTAATGTCTTACGTAAGCATCACTCATACTCCCCTTCCACCCTTGTCAGCAAAAATAAGCAAATCGCATAGGGATGGACCCCCCCCTTGGGTGCTTACGTAATATTTGAACGTCCCCAAATTTAATTTTGGAAAAATTTGCGACTGGATGCTCTAGTACCTGGACAATAGTATCAAAGTTTCAAATTTCAGGTGAATTAAATTTCCGTTTATTATAATAGAAGATAATCTCTTGCGTACTAAATAAAGGTATATGAATAAGCTATTTCTTCCAATATTTAGCGCATTAGTTTTCAAAATGTATCATTTAGTTTGAGAATTATTAACTCGTTCTCTTAAAAAGCATATGTAACGAGTTTCAGTACAAAAGGCTTGTAGCATATTATTTTATTTAAAACATTATTCAGGGTTAAGAAGGTTATTTATAATCATTCATATATATTGATTATTGTTGGCTATTATGGAATATAGATTATTATGTGACTATCTATATAATAAGTGTTTATGTGCATACAAAACGGATTAATCCAGTTAAGCGCTGTTTATATTTGTGATCGACTCTAAATTTTCTACCTTTTACCGAATACCAAATCAAGAAACAATATGAAAAGTTTTATAGTGCCAATAGATATTAGTAAAATATATATATATAAATGGCATTGTTGTTGATCTTTAAAATTTGGGAAATTATTTTTACATTCGTAGACTAATATACTGACGTGTAGACTGAAAATAAATTGAAGTCAAGAATATAAAAAAGACAACGAATAATATGAAGTACAGCCAATATCTAAAATACAACTATTAATAAACAACAAATAAATTGAAGTTACAGACATCTAAAGAATATCAGCTTTCATGCAACTTCAATGATGTTCATATTTTTAGAAACTCACAGCATGAAAAATAAGTAATATAGCCTTCATTTTTTTGGCCCAACGGTCTGGCATTTGTCTGGTCTAACGGCGTTTATTTTTTCATCTGGTGTTATGGACACGGGCAATATGCAGAATGAGGGCATCTTGAAGACATGAAGTGTAATTCAGTCACTCCACAGATGGGATCTTCCGAAAGCAGTAAAACCAGGGTCAGAGAAATACCCCAGAATTCCCCTGGCACTGTAGTTTGAATAGGTTCCAAGCTGAATAGAACAGATTCTTGCGGTTATCCCCTCCACGGGGGTTGCTGATTGTTCCTAATTCAGATGGGGGGGGGGAAGAGACTCGATCTGCAGCGCTTTCGGAATATTTTCTGTTGGGAGGAAGACACACTTTTAAAACAGATAAAGGTTCTTCAGTCGCTCGCTTTTCGAATCGCTTTACAAAGAAGACCGAACCACTCAGAGGGTTAATTTCAATTACCGGTGGCTCATAAAATAAAATGTGTATCGATGAACTAAGACCATTCATAAATGAATATGAAGCAGTGATAGTAGAAATATTATAGACTGTTAAAAAATGCAGAAATAAAGCGCATAAGAGAAAAAAAGGAGAAATCATTGTAATTTTATTTCGACTCAGTAAGCAATTAATCTTAACACCAATGTTAATTGTGGTATTGTCTGCTACAAAAAGTGTCTGCGCTTCCTTGGTCCAAGATTGTCGAGTGCCTACGTGCAGGAGGACAGTAAAATATCACTTTCTCCCCTCATTACGAGCAGGGAGGCTATAAGGTCACTCTAAAATAGCGCCTGACAACAAGCGTGTCCAATCAGGCGTTGTTTTTTCTGTGACGCAAGGCCGTGGTGTGAAGAGGGATTAGATCCCTTCACTGGAAAAAAGATTATTCGAGAATCGAGACGCGCTGCTGGATGATTCTTTTGGAAGAAAGAATAAAATGGTGCATATACTTCGTTCCGGTGTGGAAGGTTCGAATTGTGTCCTTCTTGCGCAGTTTTTTTTGCACGAAAAAGAGTCTATAAATGCTCATTCATGGAAAGTCCTCTGTCTGGAGTGTAGAATAAGGAGTGAACTTGTGTGATGCATAACCATTGACGAAGGAGAAATCCGACCAATTTTGGATATCGCACGGACCGAACAGATAAGACCTTTTCATTTATCAATATATTTTTTACGTATTTCATGGCGGACAACAATTTTTGCATCCAATTCTTACCCCCTTTCCATGAAAAAAAAGAGTAGAAACTTCAGGACTATACTGAAAAGATTCCTCGGACTTTTTGAGTTTCTAGGTTAATGCAATATGTTTCTTTTTTCGCGAATGTTAATCAACATTATTAGTTTAAGAAAAGGGGTCCCTGATAATATGTAGTCGAGAGATATAAGTTGATGTCAATTATTGTTTTTGTGTATCAATATAAATAAATCTTTTAGTTCTTTTTTTTTCAGGAGTAACTTTTCATGCCAGGGATTTTAAAACTCTCTGCCAGGTTTGAAAAACAGAAACTTTTGAATTAGAAATGCAAAATAATAATATTTCAGATTTTATACGGGCTTTTTCATAACTTGCCAAAAAATGTTAATATTGCTCTCTCCAAGCATATTCTCATGCATTTGAACACAATACCTCCTAAACGCTATTACTTAGATAAATAACAATTGGTATGAAGTCTTCGAACCGTAATTGTAGATATGAGACTGATTTCAGTTTCAATCGGTTGAAAAAAGATGTTAAAATTGCATATTCGGTTTTTGCATCATACCAAGACGCAAGGCTATATTGCGTATTTTCGCATTTCCTACTTGCCGGATATTCGTGCTTGGCCCGTTTGATTTCCGATTGGCGTATTTTATTTTCGCTTATTTTGTTGTCTTTACCTGCTGCCGCGGTCTATGAGGGTAATATAAATAATCCGATTTCCGGACGAGAAAGTCTAGGGCAGACCGCTGCCACTCATTATTTGTGATTAGCCCCAATATCATATCTCTCCTAAGTATCCGCAGAACAAAATTTTTTTGGTAAGGTTAAGAGATTAGTTAACTTAACGAACTGGAATTAACTAATTGTTTTCAATTCTAGGTTTAATTCAAATTCTTATAATACCATTAGTTGAACATTACAGGCAATAAAACATTATTGAAATAATTTCACATTAAATTATGATAAAATCTAACAACTGCTCAAGTGGAAGACAACTTCAACACGATCCTTGAGCTTGTTTCAAGAAGTTCAGGTTTATAAAATTAGGTTCAAATGAAGGCAGATATTATATCGTTTCTTGAATTGCGTCAAGCTAAGTTGTCTTTTTCGTAATATAACCAGAATGCTCTTTCTGCAAGTTCTGTGTTCGTGAAAATTAATAAATATTTCATTGTTTTAACGCTGAGAAGTTGGGAAATATCTTCAGACTTTTTTCTTTTTAATCCCAAATGTTTTGTGTTTTCCGACAGAAAGAATATAATTTTCCTCTACCCCATTTAGTCTGATTCGTACCCGTCGCATACTACAGGTCAAACACATCTGTTGTAGGTAGACACATAAATAAAAAAAAGTCCGATGCTGAAGTATCACTGTGACTCGTATGATAAAACAAGTACAAACGCTAATTTCTAAACAGTTAGAGATAATATGCTTGCAGTTAGGAAAATGCTTTATATAAAGTAAAACATTATTTGCAATGTTCTTTGAGTCAATAAATATCTTACTGACAAAAACCACATATTTTAAATTTTTATGCAGTCCTCTGTCCTGTTAGTCACATTCGGAAAAATATTATTGAAACACGAACATTTTAAGCAGAAAAAGTTGTACTCCTTTGCGCGTAAAACTGCTTAGTTTATGAAGGTTTGAACATCAATATTGCAGACGAATTTAGACCATTTTAATGGCTTCATCGTGTAAGATGATCATCGTCCTTCAATCAACAGACAGAGCAAGCTTGAATCGGCCGCTTCATTAAAATAATGAATAGAGCTCGTTAGTAATTTTGAACGGTGTTCCAAAAGTGTGGAATGCCCAATTGATGAAACCCTAGGGCTCGGAGGAGAACTGCACACGCAGATTTCGACACTATCAAGACCACTGAAGCAATGTAGATTTCACTCCGCAAAAAATACACTTAATGTATATTGAGAACTTACATCGAAGAAAGTACCAAAGAAGTCCACAAGCCACATGGACATTAGGTCTACCTGAACATCCCCACATGATCTCATTTACAGAAATATGTTCGAAAGAAAATGAGTATTCTATTTATAGTAGAAAATATACTGGTTTTTACTTTCTCGTATATAAAGAGAAAGTATTGCGGTCGTAAAAATATTCTACCATCAGATTTTGATTAACCTCAACGTTTTAGATTTCCCTAAGACAAAAAACCCAATTTCGGAAAAATGTGTGTAAGTATGTCTCTATATCTGTTTGTGAACAGGATAACCTCAAAAGCAGATTGAGATAGATGGATGAAATGTGGTATGTTATCCTCACACCAAATTTGTAAATTTCCATAAAATTTTTTATAAAATCCGTCCAAGGAAAGTCTGCATGTTCGCTGTAATGTGATAATTCATAAACTTTAAAAGCTAGATTGATAGAATTTGATACACAGTCTCATCATCAAAATTGAAGATCCGTATCAAATTATCGATCGAATCCTTCAAAGTGTTCACTGTCTGTCTGTTAATATACTGGAATGCCTGGGAACACAATAGTAAAAAGTTAATGAAAAGACAGACACAATAGAAATATACAATAGTTCCAAAACGCAAACACGGAGTTGAATATTTTCTGGCACGTAGTCTTCTAACCAAAATCGTATATCTGTATCGAATTTTGGTTCTAATAAGTCTAAGAAAGGGCGTTCGAAATCTTGACTGGGTTTTCGTTATAACGCTATGATGCACAAAAAATGCCAAGTTGCATATTGGACCCTGGTTGGAGTATTTTATTCCCACTTGTTATGTCGCCCTTTTACATCGCCGCACTCTCCAAGAGCAATATAAATCTGAGTACTAGTTGTGTGGTAGGCCGTCCGTCCGAAGGTTGTGTAATAAGGTCTACAAATTTTATTTGGTTCTCTTTTTTTGAAAAGCATCAGGCTTAATTAAATTGTATTTCTTTGTGTTTCATATCATTCTTTTCAACATATATGGAAGTATGGTACAACGGTTTTGAAATTTCAATATTTAAATTAACTTTAGGATTATGAATTTTTAAATGAATTTAAAAAATAAAAAGATCTTATATACAATTTTAGTTAATGTATTTAAAAATGAGATCATTGAATGGATAATATTTCGAATTTTAAAATGAATAAAACATCCATTAGTTTATATTTTCCGAATTTATTATCAGAAATTTTCGAGAATACAAGATTAAAACACATGGATATAATATTTCTGGAATTTCAAATTTAGTCTGTTTCTATACTCTATGTTATTGTACTGTTTTATCATTTATGTGCCCTGGCATTGTTTCGGGTATGTGAGTGTCAGGAACATTTAACCGAAACCGGTTTTCGCCGGAAATCCACTTGACATAGGGAGGTTTATGTTTAACAGTATTTCGACACTATTATCTCTTTGCTGTGGTGTGGAAATATGAAAAGCACATTTGCGGGAAAAAACGGAGCCACCTCCGCATTATTTTCCAATCGTTCATCGCGTATTAAATAAAAAAATTACAAATTTTCAGGAAATAAGGTCTAGTAAAATATTTCATGTTTAATATTTTCATAAGTCGCCATATAGATATTTATAATAGCATTAACTTCAATATTTCCAATAGAAACACACATTGTTCTTAAACAAGTTTAAAACTTCATAAAAATTGATGCTGGAATCTCAACTTTCATCATTTTTTGTTTCGCAAATGTAAACAAATGGAATTTTGAGTTTCTAATGTTAAAATTTTGAATTTTTATTGATATCTTGAGAAATAATACAACCATTGACCTAGAATTTTTTTATGTAGTAGTATGAATTATTCTCCACATTTGAAACCTTTACTTTTTAATTTCACAATAATTTTGACCACATGAAGTAATTTATGTTAAAACATTTTTGAATAGCAATACTTATAAATTTTAACAATAATCGAAGCAGATGGTCATTTGATAAGCCAATACAAAATTTCAGCATATTCGTACGAGAAATCTTGAAGTTACATGAATTCTCCATTTTCGCAGTAAAACGATGCACGTCTAGAAACGGCATGTTTCTATCTTAATGGGGAACGTTAATGTTACTCTCTCTGATATTACCAGATAAGAATAATTCGTTAGGAAAAGAGTAATATTCAGGATGCCTGAAAACAAACATTTTTCATATCTGATATGGATTCAATACAGATTCTTTTTATGTCAAGCATTGTGCTAATATTATTTCGAATAAAATAGAGCACATGCACATAACGTTGCTTAATTCATATCGAACTCGTACAAGAGAACAACGAGTTATCATGGCACTGATATTATATTAATTTTCCACATTGGGCGACCACATTAATTCGTATGAAAATTTTTTAAAAAGTTTGAATAAAAATATTGCTTTATTTTTCGATGCTGCTTTACCATATTAGTTAAAAATTTGATATGGAGCAAAGATTAATTAAAAGTATTTCTAGATTTTATAAAACTTTTAAATCAGTTCAACATATTTAATAATATATGAAACTAGATGAAGCTAAAATAGCAATCAAAATGCTAATAGTATTTTGTTTATAATATTTTTTTTTCGCCGTTAAATCTTGTCGTAAAGGAATTTAACGAAAATCCACGGCCTTCAAAATTCAAAGGAATAATATATGATATTTCAGAAAACTTCTACAACATGTTTTTAAATTTTACAGCAATTAGAAGACAAATGTTATAATTGGTATATTTGGAGTTAATGTTAATTGCGTATGTTAATATGTATGAAATTCTTCATTAAAGTATATTTCTTAAGTTTTAAAACATGTATTAAACGTGCAGATTATAGTGTCGCGTAATAATAATCTGATGTATTATTAATTCAGATACCCTGAGGAATTATAAAAAAATTATCAAGAATAGAAACTGACTTACTATTACGATTTGTAATCAGGAATTTGTAGGCCTTGAGTTGGCCATGCCGTCCGTTCATTGCCGAAAATGTGGCTTATCTTAAATTATTTCAGGCTTCTAATCCTCCTCAGTTCTTAAGTGACAAAAGTCGTTACATCTCAACCTCCTGTTACATATGCTGCCAGCAAACTGCTAAGTTCCACGTAAATGATTTTTATATAAAATATGAGATATTAGACATTCTTAATGTGTAGGGAAATATAAATTTTATACACAATTCTAAATAAAAATAGTGGTACATATTGCAATTCATTGAAATAAGAATTTATAGTATATTATTGCATTTCGTCTAACTGCATCTACCGTTTTACAATTCACTGAAAAATACTCACAACAAATTGCCCATAACCGAAAGCAAACATAATCGGAATAAAGTAACTACATAAAACTACTGTGACTATTATCAATTGAAATTTTAGTTTCAAAACATAAGAAATGAAATGAATAGCAAAAATAGTATCGCTATGGGCTTGGATTTTGTCCCGGACAAGTTTCATGGGGCCAGAACTTGCATATAAAACATTGGATTCCCAATTCCGTTTTCCTTTGCTCACAGCAAATGACGCATTCTTCATTATGGAGGTCCTCTGGGTCCAGATTGTGATCAGCGTCAAGGGAAGGAAATTCAACTGAATGAATTTAGTCTTGAGATACAGATCATTAGAAGTCGAGGTGTCGCTTACCTAATTTCTTCTTTTTTTGTAGAATTTTTAGCAAGTCTGCTGCGTTTAGTTTTATTAACTTCATCCATCTTCAACTGTCACAGTTTTCGTTTATCTCCTTTCTACTCTTTCTCCTATTTTACTGAGATGCTCATTTTTCATTGTAGTGCCAGTGAGGTGTATGAAGGGCAAATGGTGGTCAGGTAGCAGGACGAGCTCATGAATTAGGGTAATGGTGTTCGTCATCTTACCTCCAGCTAATTCGTCAACTTACCCAAATTCACATCTTTATTTCGAAAAAACATTAAAGACATCAGCTGATCAAAAAAATTAAAATAATAGATCATTGAACATGTTTTACATAGCTCTTTACGAATATCACACACATAAATAAAAAAAAATGTACTCCCTGAAAGCTATTCCTTACCAAGCAGCACCCAAAAGTTCGGTAAGAACAACTCAAAAACACAATACCGCTTGTTGTGAATCACCCTAAAAACCTGGTGGAATCTTTTGGTGTAACAAGGTTGGATGGTCGCTATAGGTCTCTGATGATGCAGAAACGGGTTATTTAACAATGGTAATTTTCTTGAAAAATCCAATTCGTCATCTTTCACCCTTCGTCGTTCTACTCGACTTTCTCCTATAACTGAGAATACTGTGTAACAATAATCATGTGTAACTTGTCTGTGCGCCACATAAAAAGACAATCAAGATCTCTTTGTAAAAGAGCAGCATTTAAATTGGAACGTATTGAACTAAATGATTTCAATTCGTTAGCAAATAAAAGACATTAAGAGTATTTAAAAACACAAGTAAGGCCATTAATAAAAAATTAAAAATAAAAGAAGAGATGAAAGAAAAAAGAGATATTTGGATATTATATTTAACAGCAGAGCCTATAGTTCTAAATTAATCCACTAAACCAGGATTTTCACCTTTAAAAGCTAACCTATTTACCATGGCTTTCCTTCTTAACAATCTAATAGTTTAAATTGACTATCAGAAGGGAAATCTCTTAGTAGCAATTTGTCTCAAAGGAATGGTTAGGCTGAAAACATAATTTAAACAGTTATAAAAGCTGAAACTACATCGTTGCTGTTAATAAAATCAAGGAAAAAATTCTAATTGATTCCACGGAAGAAATACCTCATATTTAAAGAAACAGCCCCTTTAAAATCATATCTAAAGTTACTCACATTACACTTATTGAGGTGGACAACCACAAAACAACTTGAAACTGACAGAGCAAGATGATGTTTGTCCTCCGGAACCAAAGGACTATCACTGTGCCATATAGATATATGACTAAAATAAATATCAGTTAAAATCAAAACAAGAAATGTATTATTACAATTAAAAGTATTGTTAAATTATCCTAAATTATTAAGATTCATAAAATTGGATAATTCATTTACAATTGGGTTCTTGTGACCACCAAAATAATCATACATAGATAAATTAAAATCATCACAGATGAAAACATAATCAACAAATCCAAATCTTTCAAAACAATCAAAAAATTCTACATACGTGTAGGTATGAGAGAAGAGGCTGAAAATAAACCAAACAAAAATAATTTTTTGCTTGTGATTCAATTTGATTGAAAACCAAACAGCCTCGAGATTGAATAAAGAAATCCAAAATACAGGTAGAAAAACAATTTTTGATAGCTATAAGAAAATCACAGCCACTTGTGCAAGAATTAGATTAGGAACCACGGTCTCTTCGTATTATAAGGTATCTATCGTCGAAACGTTCCAAGGAATTAATATCTTCAGAAAGCCATCTATCGGTAATTGAAATAACATCTTGATTGTCAGAAGCCACAGACCTGAAAAAATCAGCAGTTTTCAGACCGCGTTCGTTTCGATAAAACAACGAAAGTCATTTCGAGACTGTGGCGTTGATGAATTCGATTCAGGAAGATTGTTGATGCCCCTCATAGTTATTCTTTGATCTTCAAAAACCTATTTAACACCAGAGACAATATTGAATTTTGGTTTGTCTAATTTTGATGTTTGTTCGAAGTACTTAGAAATGAATGAGAAGATAAAATCAGCTAATGTTGACGTAGAGAAGCAGACATTTATAAGTAAATCTAGGCTACAGAAGATTACGCGCAGAAATTTACTTTTTCTACAGGAAACATTTGTTGTGATGGTGTATAGAGTATTAAAAATTATTTCCGGATAAATCTCTTTTGGACTGTGCATTTAAATGAAGAATATCAATGAATGCGTGTACTTCCAAAGTATTTATGAAAAGATAGACTTTAGGCATTATATATTATTAGAATTTTAGGTCTATAGGTATTAATACATTTCTGTCTCATCGCTAAACATTTCCAAGAATTTTTGAACCCATTATACAATTTTTGCTTCTTCAAAGTACTCGATTAGTCTTGTCACGATGTTGTGTGAAAGTTCTCATTTTTGAGAATTTCTTTTTTACACCATTTTTTAATTGAAGCCATCTTACCGTTTACTACACCATTTTAACTCCAGACTTCGAAATTCACATATATAGGATAAATTGTCTAATTCCTCTCAGAATTAACTTATAATCTCTAACCAGTTCAACATAAAAAAAGTCTTATTTTCTTCAGTAATCGATTCTTAATTAATTGATATTTCAACTAAAAGCTTTGCTAGTCTTTCTATTTCATATTTGTAATTCGAATAGCGATGAATTGCCTCGATCTTTCTGTTCTTTTTAGCAATCCAACACAGATACACGATCGCGCGCATCGGGCTTGAGAGTCCCGACCATCCGTTTTCTGAGATATCAAATGAGGATAAATTCTTGAAATACATGTGGTCAGCAAGTAAATGACCTTTATAACAGCTAATGTCAATCAGGAAGTTTTTTGTTCAAGGGTTAAATTTATGTAATAAATTCTTGCTGCCGCGGGGCCATGCAGGTCGGAAGGTTTCGGGTTAAAAGAAACAAAATGTCATCTAATGTTTCGGCACTGTAGATATAAAAATTAATATTCTCAGGCATTATTAAAGTTCGAAAAGATTCATCGCCTGGATAATTTGTATCGGGTCACGTTCAAATGTGAAATGCTTATACCATTGCGAAAGCTACTATGGCATCGCTTAAAGAATCAATGAAATTTTCAGCAATTTAACTATGGAAAGGGACCCCTCAGATATATTGTGTCCAGTATCAGTACAATCTTATGACGAATCCAAATACATCATTGACGATTATTCTCCATGTATTACTGCTCATTTTCTTAAATATATCTGTACTTTTGTCGGTTTACAATATATTGAATCGAAAGGAAACGGGAAACGAGCAGAAGGAAAAAATTGCAGGACATGACCTCGAATTAAAGTCTACATATAATTTTTCGGAGATCATTAATGAAAACAGGTATAAATTTGACCCTACAACTTATTGATCCACGAAAATAAAAGTTTCAATACGAAAATTTTTAGGATTATAAAATGAAATATTATGATAATGAAACGAAGCTGCCTCAATCATTAGGGGTTGAGTTAGTTAATACTGTTAATTATTGGAATTTACATAATTTGGAACGAATTGGAGTTTACATATAATTTTTTTGGAAACCATTAACAGGTATAAGTTTGATCCTACAATTAATTGATCCACGAAAGTGAAAGGTTCAATAGGGAAATAATTAAATTTGTTAGGATTATACTGAAAAAAACGAAGCTGCTTCAATCATTAGGAGTTGAGTTAGTCCACACTGTTAATTATTTGAAAAACTGATTTTTCCCTTAAATATTTTAACGCGAAGGCTCCTTTAAATTATTATATAAGTTCAAAATAATTAACGATAATGACAATTAATAATGTATTTCGATAGTAATAACGAAAGATTAATAAATTTGTTTAAAATCATTTTTATTACGAAGTCATAATATTCGGGAATTAATATATAAAGATTCGTGAATACAAAAATAATGCATATTTTGTCAAATTGTACCACATGTTAATCAATTTGAAATGTTACCGCAATAGTACAAAAATAAAACAAAATTTAGTATTTCATACACAAAAGCAAAAATCATATTTTAAAATATTACAAATTGGTAAATCAATTAAATCAGATTTGATGAATGTGTTGAAAAACATTTTAAACTTACTGTTCTTATACCGATGATCTTGAACAAAAGGAAATTTGTAGACATCATTGATTTTTTCACTTGTCATATTTCCGCAATTTAATAAATAATAAATAAAGGTATTCATAATGTATGCTATGCAAAGAAAGTCCATTTATCCATATCCAAGATCAAATATGTCGTTATTTAGGTTGGGTTTCGTTGGAAATGAGAGGATTCAAAGAAGTTAATTCCGATTTCCCCAAATGGTGGCACTGCTATCGTTTATCACACGCATGCGTAAACCTTCTGCGTCTTTTCCTCCTTAGTTACATCAACATGTCAAGAATATTACCTAGCCTACGTCGTCTTTAGAATGCTACATTTTTGGCAAATATGAAGATATTGAGAAAAGTATTGTAACATTGATGTTTTCATATCAAATCCGAAAGAAATGGTATTAAAATTAATTTTCATTTACCAGCCCAGAAATAAAACTCAAGACTTTATATTAAAGAAAGGCAGAAAACATGGATATATGAGAGTGTTGAGTTTAATTTTAAAAATTTATATACAAATTATTCAATATTAAAAAGTGGTAATACCATTTTATTAATTTTATAATCTTAATTCCTAACTATGCAAAACATGATTTCTCATTTTGAAATGAACCGTATTTATTCCTGTTTTTAAAGTTATCTACATACATAATTTTTTACAAATATAAATACAGAGTGGACAAACAATCCGCAGACATATCAAGAAACCATAAACTATAAACCCATTTTAAAGTGGGGCACTTCATGCACATTGTTTGGTTTTTTTTTTCTTTGCATAGAAAAAAATTTAGTAGAAAAGCTTCCCTTCAAGCGGCACTAAAAGGAGCAACAACACAGAAGAAATGAAAATTAATAAATATGCAGTACCCAACAATTCATTTTACGATTCCTTTAGTTGCATTCCAAGCATATTATCAGGGTCAGGTTCTTGCCCAAGGCTGTGGTATTTTTCGACACGTTTTACTAGTCTATAAAAGAGCATCCGCATTAGATAGTGCAAATGCTTCAGCTTTTGCAGGCAGAATACGGCTTCTGGAAAAAATTTATTCATCATCATTTTAGTACTTTCAAATCATCATATTATTATTATCACTGATTAAAATTCTGCGTTACGATGGGTTTCATAAAGTCTGTTAAAGACTATCGGGAACAAGTTTGCACTTTTCAAAGCAACATCCGCAAAGACTATGTGATAAAGCATGGAGGTTACTAGATTTTGAAACAAGTGCCAGAAGATTTATATTTATAATTTCTTGGGCCGGAATAAGGCTCAATTTCTAATACAAATATATGAAATTTGATGAGGGAAAATTGATGTAAGTTACAGATGTCGCATCTAAATCTGAAGGTGTATGTCTGAAACTCAGAGAGTTTGCGTCGAGTTCTATATGAAGGTGGCTCTAATTCAGATGTTTTTGAACTAGAAATTGATAATTCCATAAAACTGGTAAAGAGAGATTTTCAGAAGGAGATACTCATGAAGAGGGTCAGTACAAAGAACAAAAGAAGTCCAAGGTGTTTTCTAGAGAAAGGAATAAGACTTCTTAGCTTAACGCCATAGAAATATACTGTAAAATAGATCTGTTTTTTAATACAGGTGATTTTTATTTTAAAATTGTGTAGGACATAGTGGGAGATGAAACTTCGAACACATACCGGAGACATCAATAAAGAGCTGCAGTGGGAGGGGAAAGAACCATTGTTAAAAAGATAAAATTGCTCCTATCACTTTACCGCCCCTATTGAAAAAGGAAAAGGAAATAAGCATACGACTTTTCGGTCTCGCGGCCTTCGTCTAGCAGTTTGCATGACGGGCCGTCTTGACCGTTACGGCCCTTAGAGGGTTAAAGACATCTTATGCGATAATTCCGCAAGACATGGAATAATAATTCTTTTTTGAAGTACTAAAACATATGATATGTTATAACAATAGCTTTAATGAGTAAAATGAACTATGATTAATGAGATGAGAGTTTTGAAGAATTAGGTCTTCAGAAAGACATGTTGCTCTTTCGAAATGGCAAGTTCAAAAATCGAATTTTCGAAAGAAAAGCCAACCATTTTGATTTTTTGTACTTCGCGATTGTTGTAAGCAGATATCCTGAATTTTTGGCTTCATTGTATGAAATTCTTCGCATTTAGAAAAAGATTTGTATTGAACACAATGTTGTTAAAAATACAAGGAAGAAAACACTGTTAATTACAATCACCGGTGTCTTATGAAATATAATGTGTATCATTTTACTAAGGCCATTTATAAATGAATATGAAGCAGTGATAGTACAAATATTATATACTGTAAGAAATGGAGAAATAAAGTGCAAAAAAAGAAAAAAATAGGAGAAATCATTGTAATTTTATTTTGTCTCAGCAAGCAATTAATCTTAACACCAATGTTAATATTTCGTTAAAACATTTACTGATTTTTTAATTGATTAATTTCTCTCAAGAATCAGAACTGACGATTTTAAGCTTTGTCTTACAAAAATCCCTTTATCAGAAGATGCAATTGAAAGCTACAAATTCTACACAAATACAATAAAATCAGTAAAGAAACATTCCATGTCTTCTCACTGCACTTATACAAAGAAAGGTACAAATGAAGGTCTGCATTAATCTGCTGGTCTTGATAGAAGCATTATAATTAGAGAATTATTGTAACATAAAATCTCAATGAAACATATTTTCAGTCTGTAACATTCGTTGCAGCTTAGTAACAGCCAAAGAGGCATAGAAATCTGTTACTCGTGAATCAAATCACCTTTTAATATATACTGCAAAATGTAGAAATATTGAGCCACTGAACGATTAAAATATGAACTTCAATATGATGGACATTTTAAAATATCACAGTAATTTCAGAACAGAAGCAAAACTTATACATTTCGTGCATATACGAGCTCATTCTGTAGGAAAATGGTATTTCATTTGTGAACTACAGATGGAAATGAGCATGTAACAACCTCGCCATTTTCCAACTACGCCTCTTCATTCGCGTCATACACATTAATTGCTATCAACTATCAACTAGGCTAATCTTTATCTCGCCAGCCAAATAAAAAAACCTTTGAAGACAAATATATATATATATATA
>BGPR01006134.1:0-57982 GCA_013235015.1 Araneus ventricosus | reverse complement strand
CGGATACACTTATAGGAGAAAAAATTGGGAGCGCGTTCACCATATTTTCAAAATTAGTAAAAAATATATAATTAAAAGTAAATAACTCGGAAATGAGGATGAGATATGGATAAAACATTTGTAATCCTACGAAACAAGTTGTGTAGTACAAAATTTCAGTTACCCTTTTTCTAAATTTTTTTATATATATCTGAAGATTGTATTGATTTCAGCAACAAATAATTTTTTGTGTGTTTTGATAAAATTTCATGCAAGTAAGGTCAAAATTGTGTATTTTATAATTAGCATGCACTTTAAGGCTTCAATAAGTTGGTCATTCAACTAAAAACATTTTCGGTATCTCTGTTGCTCCTGGCAAACACAGACAGTATTATACAAATTTACCGAAACCCTTATTTGAAAAATAATTTTCATTGAAGATTGCAAATATTTCATTTTATATGTGAGACAATGGTAATGAATTTTGTCTCCAATGGTCAATCATTTCTTTTGTACTGCAGCGCAGAATAGAGAATGCTTCATCAAACATTTAGTCTTCAAGCAAATTGATTTCAGGATAATTCTGAAGGATTTAATGTGTGGAGTATTTAATAAAATCAAATTTTTTTCTATGATGAAAATGTCCTTCCCACTCCTTTTTATAGCGAAGACATGCCCCTTAAAATGCCACCACTTTTTCGTATGAAAATGGAAGTTTTAATCGTACTTTCTTCCTCCCCTGTTCTTAAATTATGTCGCGCTTGTAATTTGAGGAAATATGCTTTTCTTTCCACTGGCTTTGTTTTCAGTTCGCAAGAAAACATGTTATTTCTAGATATCTTCTATTTTCAAAATAACATTGCGGAGTATCGATGACATGACCAGCTCCTCTTTCGTCCCCAAGTAAAACCACATAAAATAAAACATAATTTTAGATGGCATTTTGTGTGCAATACTTAAATTAGAGTCTATATTATGCATTTTCAAATTAAGTGTAAAAATTATATATGCGACGTGTAGCTGCAAACGTGGCCATCTCCAAATAAGTAAAGTGGATTTTCTGTCACATCTAATTAAAATAAGATTTGAAAGATAAACTGTATGGCATTCGAAGCGTTTCGGCTATGCATTTTTGTTTTCAATTCATGATGGCGAGATATTAGGAGAATGAAATGGACATATAATCTTTAAAAAAACCTATTTTTGAAAAGTCGAGATGGCTACTTTTGCAGCATATGTTTGTAATGATTTCGAAATTTTAATCTTCTATAAAATAAATCTTCTTTAACGCTACTTAAAGTTTAATTAAAAACGCTTTTTAACTTACCTTATTTTTTCTGTTTAAATTCTATTATTAGAATAACTGCCATTTTAACTTGAAGAAATTGGGAATCAACCGGCTGTAACGATGTTGTAACATTCTTTTTCCCACGATGTAATTCCTTACTGACAACACGCACTGTCTTTGCTTGTCAGTTTTCACTCAAGAAAAAGGAATGGATTTTACTTTTGAAGATCCTACTATATCGTTTCAAATTCAAATAAAATATTTTAAATTATCTACTACTGTCTGCTCTTTTCAAGATGTTTGCTCTACACCTAACATAGAGGAAGAACTTTTCATGTTTATAGATTGAATATTTGTGCTGTTTGTAAAATTTTTGTAATGTGTTTGAATGAAAATAGTGCTGAAAATAATAAATCCCACCTACTTCTTGTCAGTCGGACCTGTACACGGTCGTATGTCGAGGAGACCCTTTAATTTTAATTGATAAGCGTTATAAAATGTTGTATGCTTCTTGTTGCCATGTTTGACATTGGGTTTTTGCTTGGTAGACTAAGGCAAAATTAATCTTCTGTGTCTCTAGTGGAAACGCAAGCCGCAATTATTCTAATGAATAATTGAAAAACGAACATAATGTCCAATTCTTAACTCTGTTGAATTCTTTAAAAGAGTTAATGAACGTGGGACTGCTGTCCCATGGCAAACGTAACTGTTCATGCTTTTGCGTTATTTTTCTTCTTGCCAAAAGCTCAATGAATTCCAAAATTAAACTTTAGCTGCACCTTTTAATCTGTGACAACGTTGATGCATTAACAGGCCTTTAGTGGAGCTGGAACGCGCTGCGTTTTTACGAGAAAAAATTGTAAAAATTTTCTTAAAGCAGCGCGATTTTGGCCAAGAGTGCTTGTTTTAAGAATATACCACTATTTCTTCCTTACATAATTGGTACATATTAAATGCTGCAGAAAATTGAAAAAATTGAAATTGAGCAAATCTGTTAATTAAGCAGTGATGACGCTAAAATTTTAAATAATAAGAAATATAAAATTTAAAAAATAAGCATTTTAATCTTTCTTATGAAAAGATTTTCATATTGTTAATCCTATGTCGATACTACGAAACTTTGGCTTTATACTGAAGATATAAAATTTGAGAAATAAATGTATTCATTAATTCTAATATTAATCAAATGTGAAGGGACATGGTATATCATTTGCAACCACTACTCGTCTGAAAAACATTGAACTATATTTTCTTCCTCATTAGCACCGCCTGAAATAAGACAAAATATTTCTGTTTTATTTCTCCAAAATCGACATTACACATTTGTGAAGATTATCCTTTAAAGATCCTTTTAAATCGCCTGTTTTCAGTTCTATGTAGTCATGGAAAGATTAAGACGAAATGGGGTTCAAAATATTCGTCACTTCAGAAGACGTGGATTTATTTTCTTTTGACAGCAGCTCGGTCCTTAAAACTAAATTTAACCCTGTGACTGTTTATTCCGCGGTTTCCACGGGTTGGAAGTAAGTCAATTTTCTCCTGCATCCTGCCATTTCCGTAAACTATTTTTGTTTACTGAAAACTATTACAACGTTGAATCGTATTTACCTAATAAACCCTGCACATAAATAACAATTTGCTTCAGTAAATCAGTTTTTGTGCTCTTTGAACCAACACGTGATGTCTTTAATGTCGTTTCATTGCTTTATTTTCTTTTACTTACTTCACTTCCAACTTATGAAGACTACAAATGATGTAAACTGCTTCCTTGGCTTTCCGTCTAGTTGAAGATTAATGGCATCGGCGATTTAAACAGACCAATTTATGTAACTATTTTTAGTCTTATCTAGGTAACTTTTAGAAAAAACAAAAACAAAACTTCTAATCTTATATTTGACCAATTTAATAAAATTATTATTGTAAATTGTAACCAAACATATCTCCTATCTTAATATAAACACGCGTAAGAAAATCTTGTAATTTTAATTTCAATTCAATTTTTGAAAAATGGTAACAAATCACAAAACTAGTTAACACAATCTAAACATATTAATATAAATTATACCTACGTTTTCGACTAGTGAGTCAGTCAGCGAAAAGTTAAAAAAATATTTAACGCACTGCCCTGCAGGAAAATTTGAAAACGTGACAAATCATATGATTAACTTAAACGATACATGATTTTAATTTGAAAAAATTGAGTGAAGAGCATTTGAATATAAAAAGTACGCACACAATTAATTCCTCTAAAACATCTCGAGGTAACCAAAGTTGTGGGGTACACTAATTAGTTGCCTACTTTGTACATTTCAAAGTCAGGCTCAAAAATACAATAAATCAGAAATTAGCTAATTCATACAGATTTAGAAATGAAACCAACAGAGAAGCAGTGTCCAAAATTGTACAGACGCTTACTCTTAAATTTTTTTAACAATTTCAACCAATTACTTAATCGATTCACAAGAAATGCGTATTTCCTTATAAAAATTAAACTCATCAGCTTCACATATAGTTATCGAATGGATAAACTGGGTGGGAAGAGTCCGAAAGGAAAAATTTCATAAAAAGAAATCTAAAATTAATCACATTTGAAAACGATTTGCGATGAATGCGTCTTTGCATATATATATATATATATATATTTTCCTGTGAGGGAGAGCACGAAACAAATTATTACAAAGTTTCAACAATAGAACTGCTTATTGAAGTGAATGAAAATGTACACGAAATGAAAGACAATAGCAACATTTTCATTGCAACCACATGAGTTCATCATGACCTCCACCACAAGAGACAATATACTGCAGACAAGTCACAACGCGAGGAACGGCCACAAGATAAGAAAAGAATTCAGCTAGGTGTGGTATTCCCAAATGCACAAGATGCTGCAGAATGCCTTTTCCCTCAAACCAAGGGCTATTAACCAAGTAAGTTAACTGCTTTTCATGACCTTACGTTGTCAAAAATTTCGCAAAGTAACTAGTGTCAATTCAAGTTTAACTGAAAAATTGTTTTGCTAATTAAAGTTTTGTCCGGTGATTTTTTAGGCTTGACACTGATATTCGCGATAATTAAATTGTCAACAGGTCGTTTGACATAGTACCCATAGTACCATAGAAATATAGCGGAAACCACATGTGTAACATGATAATGTGAAAGTACTTGAATGTTTTCTTCCGTCCTGAAGCGTTAGTCTGATAATCACTGACTGGAAGTGCCTGAACATGTCCACCTTCTAATTAGACGACTTCTTATATACTTTAGTGGTGACTGGTAAAAAAAGAAAGCGTTGATCACGAACCAAACTCTTGTTAACTGCTTCGAATGCAGTTATACAAATCGTTAAATCAAATATTGTGCACAGCAGTTTTGTAAGTAACAGTATAATTAACATTTTCTGTGCAGTTGCTTCTTATAGTGCCACCTGACGGGGAAATTTTGTACTAAATGTTTCTATGCCAAGGTGAGAAAGCACTATTGTGTATGAAAAGCTTACCCCGCACTCCATTTTACAATCCACTTATTTTTTATGGTCTCTTAAAATGTCTACGGATTTTAATACAGACTATGTATTTTGATTTGGAAAAAATTAAGTATTAAGGCAGTTTTACAAACGGGAATAAATAAGTTTTGAGTGAAACGAGATATAGCCTTTCCTTAGAAGAGAATAGAGATTTGAAAGTAAGTGAAAGAAATATTACCAATTTAAAATTTCAAATAATTTGTAGAAACAATAATGATTTAATTGTATTTCCAAACCTTTCCAAGCTACAATTTCTTTTCCAAAGGAAGTCTAAATCTGTAAGAAAGAAGATCCGAAGGTATTGGTCGTGGAAGGACTTGCCTATAGTGGCTGAAATATTGAAGTTTTATACCATTTCAGCAGTTTAAAGCATGTTTTAAAGCACTTTGTTCCTGAGTGACAACTCAGAATACATACTAATCAGAGATAAACTCAAATGAGTTTTCGCCCAAAACTTCTATTTGATATAAAAGTCCCCGAGCCTCTTGGCCGATTTCACTCCAAAATATTTAATCTCAGTTACCCATTCAATGGTATCTTCGAACTAGACAAGAGAGTCTGGTGTTAATCTGTTGTGACCTTCTCTTAATAAAATAACCTTAGTTTTATTGCTGTTAACAGCAATTCTACAGATTTCTAACCATTCTTCCAGAATGATTAAAAAATTTTGTAGTGTTATTACAACAAAGGTTTTTGTGCAGCTTGGGCCAGGGAAGCCGTAATATAAGCAAAGAAGCAGGTATTAATATGCTGACATTGAGGAAAATCATAAGTTAGAATTGAATAAAGAAGAGAACTGAGAACACAGCCCAGAGGCGTCCCTACACGTATTTGTCGGATGTCTGACATCTCTCTATGGAGATCGACTCTGAAGTTTTTTGTAAAGATATTGTTTTATAATCAATATGATGTACCCTGGAAATTTAATAAGTTTAAAGATGAGACCATCGTGCCACATCATATCACTGGCACGCTTTTTGTCAAGAAAAATAACTCCTGTGATAAAATTCTGGTTAATGCCCTGATTTATAATATTTAGAACTCTCAAGAGCTGACGCTCAGTCGAATGACTCTCCCTGAAGCAAAGTTATGAATTAAATCTAACCTTTCTGTATATATTTATTTTAAAGATATTTTAATGATAAAATAGATGATTTTTTATGAAAAAATACAGTTTTCTAATGAAGTTCTGAATATTTCCAAAACTACAAGAGGCATTGCTATTGTTAGTTTATACAACAGATGAATGTGATAGCTAAGTTCTGCGTAAAATTTAATGAAATATATCGAATATAATTT
The DNA here is from genome assembly GCA_013235015.1 of Araneus ventricosus. Taxonomy (NCBI): domain Eukaryota; kingdom Metazoa; phylum Arthropoda; class Arachnida; order Araneae; family Araneidae; genus Araneus; species Araneus ventricosus. The sequence goes on along the minus strand of BGPR01006134.1, from coordinate 51,893 downwards.
GTTATAGGTCGTGTGGCGTAAATGCACATTTTCACTAAATTTTTGCTAAAAATCATCTTGATTTTGAAAGTTAATAAAAATTTTCAATAAAAATTCGGTGGAATTCTTATTTTTATACCCCATTTTTTTATTTAAACATGTGTATTTCTTCCAAATTTTAAGTATTTACGAACACTGCTCGGGAGGTTGTACCTTAATTGAACAAAACTTTTCAAAAGATAATAAAATTATTTGCCGTGATCAGCAGCCCTGTTAGGTGAATTATTGAACAGTAAAGGCTTTTATATAAATAAAATACAATTAATTCTTATTTGAATGTATTGCAATAATTACCACTAATTTATTTTGTTATTTCATATATAAATAGTGTTTATTTTTATCCTCTGAAGAGTTTAATTGAATAGATTCGCATTAAAAAATTGCTGCCTTAAACTAAACAGTTTGAGGGCGGCATAAGTAAAAATCAAAGAGGTTAAAACAAATGCGATGCTCAGAAGGATTTTCCGCGCATTATGCCTTAGTATTTGGAACAATTCCCGTTTCGAATTACAGAAATAAATTTATTCCCTCAGTAAAGAAACATAAAATACCCAATAATTAATGGTTCGTTATTGTACCCTTATAATTTTACATCGCAATCACACTTTTTATTGCTTATAAATTCCGTGTAATGTACTCGTATTTTTAACGAAAATTATTCCTGATTCTTCTCTTTTTTGTTTACATTACAGAAATTCCAAATACTCAACTCGCTTTTTGAGAATATTATTTTTCTTGCTGACATTTAGGAATTCTTATTAACTGAAAATAAATAATTTGATCTTTTGAGCTTATTTATATCTAGTCTGAAGCCGGGCTTCTGTTTTGTTTCTTTTCTCTCCTCACATTCCAAACCAAAAGCCGAGAAATCCAGTTTTATTTATATATCGAAATTGAAGTTTTATCTCGTTTAATTCAGAGCCGAGGAGGGCGCTTGATTGCATTGCTAAGGAAAGGTTTTCGAGTTTTCCACTGGTTCGTAAGCTAAACATTTAAAAATGGCTCTTTTTAGAACCAAAGTTTACGGAAAGATATAAAGCTAATTCTATGCCTGCTTTGCTTCTGTCAGATGTTCGATGCATTCGAGAAATTCGAAAGGCAAATCATTTCTTTTCACTCATTTCCAAAAGATCATGATGTTCGAAAAATTTCGTTTGTAGTTGCAAAAGAAAATATCTCTTTACTACCAAACGAACGAAAGCGAGCTTTGAAAATTACTTCAGTGTTCGCCATCGGAAGGAGTAATATAAGTATCAAATTTTATGAATATAAGTTCTGTTATTATTTATTCTGCTCAAAACCTATGATATACAACCGTTTACTTTACATATATAAATACTATTAAAATTACAAAAGTAAGTTATAAATTATGCACTGAAATGTTTGATAAAAGAAACGCTTTTGAGTTCAATATTAATACGTTACCATTCTGGAATATTAACATTTGTTGTTTAATCTACAAAAATATTATAATAAGTTATATTCTCAGAAGCAACATGCTTGTCACAGTTATCATTAGTTGACAGACCCAAATTAATGTATTTTTGAGTATGCTTTGAGATATGAGTTTCCTAAAAGCTTCCTGTATTCCTGTTAAAAAGAAATATTTAAGATCTATAAAATAATATTTGTCTATTTCTTAATAATTTTCCAATTAAGTATTTTCATTTAAATTATTCTTCATTGTATCTGTTTAAATTGAATTTAGCAATAGGATATTGATATTTATTTTAAATGTAGATGGCACCACTATTATGAAAAGTTTTGATTGCACATCGCATAATTAATAGTTTTTATTTATTATTTATAGATGCATGTTTTTATTACTTTAATTGAATAAATATAATTTAAATTTAATATTTCCTTTAGTAATTTCCGTATCTATACTTACAAAAGGCAATGTTTGTGTGTGCGTGCGAGAGATGTTTAGACTAAAAATACTATACTCACAGCCTTGAAATTTGGTACAGAGATAATCGTCAGGGTGACTCAATGCACTTTGTAGCCCAAATTTTTAAATTAACTTAGAAAATGTTTTATTTAATGTTTTGTGTCGTTTAGGTTGATTATTCGCACGTTTTTGGCCGAACATGAATTAAATGAAATCCACCAGTATCAAATGGGGAGAGACATCAGCAGCAAAGAAGCAGTATGAAGAAGATTTAACATCCCGATTCACGCGCGATACCCTACCGTGATTCATCTAAGCGTCCGCCTTGAAAATGGTCAGAGAGTCTACTTCAAGAGAGATAATGCTGCTTAATGTGTGTAAGCACCTGAGGAAGCAACACTCATGTCTTTCTTTAGACTTCGCACCCGAGATGACTTTGAACGCGCCCTATTTCACAATGAAGTACCCAAGTACTATACTTTGAAAATGGAAACAAAACATTAGTCATTGTTCGGAAGAGAGTTCTACAGTGGTATGTATGAGAAATGCAGACATCGACCCCCGATCTTGGCGACAAACTTGGCGATATTTTTGTCGACTTGGCGATGAAATGTGGGATCTTAAAACTACTGGGATTTTCTCGACGTCTCTAATATTGGCCGAGATCTGGATTTATCCAGATGATTCCATGTGACATCACGAGCTGTCTGGGAGACTATAAAAGGACCGTGCTCGGATCACAGAACAATCGAGAGAGTTCGATCGACTTTGAACGTGCTGATCTACTGGGATCGCCTTTGGTGGGCGATTGTCTTTTTAATCTCTCTTTGAAGTTTTATCTTCTGTGCGAGCTAGTAAGCAATTAGACGCCGAGCGGTATTTAGCAGTGCTGTTACTTTTATTGTACGTGATTTGCTGTCTGCTGGTATTGTTAATTTGTGGATGCGCTATTTTTTTCCTGTTACCTCTGCTTCGTGTTTTCCGGAATATTCGACAATAACGCGTTCTCTCCCTTATAATGCTTTTTGATCTTTTCTCACCGTACACACATCGGACGATTTTCGTAACAATACTCTCAAGTAACTTTGGTAAGAATCACCTTCTTCTGTTAAACAGTTTGCCACGGTTGTGAGGGCAATGAAATTTTATCTCCACTAAACTACTTAGTCGACAAGGAAGTGTACGTTTGACTATGTATTTCGAGATGTTAATCCTGCCCTCGCTGCCTCTTCAATCCAGGCACGCGTCAGGAGCCCCGGAATAATTATTTTTTAAGGCTATAAAATTTAGAATTTCCTAAACTTTGTTTCCAGCTAACACTGTGTCACGAAACTTTCTTTTTAATCCTATTATTAAAAAGAACATTGAATAATATACTTGATTCTGAAACGCTTAAGAGTTCATTGATAGTAACAGGCCAGTTTAGTTTCTAAGCTTATAATTTGAACATATTTTAGTAAATTCAAATTCAAAACAATTTGTTTTTCTGAATTGTTTTTGTTGGATTAATAAGTCCTTTATCCTGTATCTTTAGAGATTACCAGTGCAAATAATTTTAAGGTTCATAATTCACTCTTGGACTTTACTACTGTGAAAACCAATACAAATTTTTCCATTTAAAAAAATTGAATTCGCTACGTGTGAATTGTTTCATATCAAAGCGGTGCAAATGTTTCTTTATAAAAGTTATTTACTTTTTAAATTATTGCTAGAATAATTATTATTTCGCATTCATTATAATTACTGCCTGTTTATTTATTCATTATGTAATAACTGCTGTTAAATATTACAAATAATTCTTTTATGTTATTTTTGGTATAAAATGTGTCTTTCTCCCTTGTTCTACATGTTTTTAGAAATATTTTTTGTCAATTTCAAATTTCGGATTAGTTGAATTTTAGTTCAGATCCTGTCAACCTCAAATTAGCTAAGATCGAATTTGTTAACAGCATTCAGGTTAAAATTTTTGTTTAAAATTTATTCAAACTGTTCGTTCGTGCATAAAATCAAGCTTATAAAAATAATAAACAAAATAAAAACGACAAACTGATTGTTCAAAGAGAAAAAGATGGAAAAAAACAATGGAAGAGTGAATAGGTTACTTTGGCATCACGTTTGATAACAAATACATATCCTTATTCTCATAATTTTTACTTCATTATTTTTCAATATTTAGTAGTAAAATAACTCTCTTTCTTAGCTTTATAACTCATTTAATATTTTAAAAAATCATTTTTTTACTTTTCATTGAATATTTAATTTCTTTCGAATCTATTTCTGCAAATGAGATCTTCAGATTTTCTCTAAGTGGTTTGTGGTCTTCATTGGTTGTCTCTCCGGTGTGAGTTAACATCTCAGTCGATTGCAGATTTACAGAGTAATATCTACATTGCTTCAATCGTCGTGAAAATGTCTACAACTGCTTGGAAGAAGTTCTATTATGAGCCCTAGTGGTTCATCCCTCGGAATTCCGCATTTTTGGAATACCGTTCAAAATCACCAACGAACTACATTCATTATTTCATTGAAACAACGGCCGATTTAAGCAAGCGCTATCTGTTGACTGGAGGATCTTCTTCGAGTCACCCTATGAAATGATATAAAATTGTATGAAATAATGATGTCCGCGCTACAAAATTTACGCAGGTTAAGCCGCAAAATAGTAGAGCTTTTTTTGTTTAAAAAAATTTTGTGCCATGAAAATTTGCTGAATGTGTCTATCAGAGGCGGGATAAAAATGTGGAATTCGTAATTTTCACAACAGCTCATTTATTGACTAAAACAACGCAAAATATGATTATTACTTCATTTAAAGCCTTTTTATTACTGTAGGTATATTCCCGTCTCTAGCGGTTTAGAAATTAGCTGTTGGGCCACGATTAGAGTAGTCGCCTTGTATATTTAATTTTATCATGTGAGTGCAGCGATCGTTTAGCAATATATTTCTCACCTCACAATATGTTTGATTTCGTTATGCGTCATTATCCCTTTCGTTCCTTACACCAGTTATAGACGCCAACCACAAAGCAACTCGCGGAGATGAACGTCGGCCTCCTCTGGCGAGCACGATTGTGATTCGCAGACCCAGTTAGCAGAGCATATTATCCGATATTATATAATATTATGTGATATTGTACAATATTATACAATATTGCGAATATTATTCAATATTGTACAATATCTTTCTGCTACTAGAGGAGACGCGCGCCGGGTATACCCAGTGTCATTCATTCAAACATTAATTAATTTTTGTGTTATATAATATATATTATTTATATTTTAATACATATTAATTGTAATTTATGATAATTACTACTTATATAGAAATTTTGAATATATTGTTTTAAATGAAGTCCCTTTTCGTCCAAGAACATGCCAAAGTGGCGATCAGACTTAAGTCTAAACGCAAATCCTGTTCACGTGTTATGTGCACATTTTTGGAGCGGGGTCCAGTTCGGTAGTGGAGATTCAACGGAGGGACCCACCATATCTAAAGGGTTAATTAGAAGATTATATTAGAATTAATAAATTATTTGAATTTATTCTGTTATATTAGAGTGCGGTGTTATTTACCAATGAACAGGGTCAAATGTTTTAAATTTCTTCTCTTACATTTCGCGGTAGCGTATTAAAACCTTGTTCTATTCAATGGGTTCTCTGAAGCCATTTTAATAACGTTTTTTCAAGTATCTTAAAAATGAATTAGTTTATCATTTTTGAATAAAACCAATCTTTATTTCTTGTAAAACAGTCAGAAAGGAGACAAACCAAATAATAGTTTTTTGTCTATTTTTTTGTTTGTTCGTTTGTATCGTGAAATAATCTTAACAAGTTCCATGGTGATCGAATTTGGTATCAGTCGTTCCCTCCATTGGCTTTGTTGTATACTCATGAGATTGAAATAGAAGAGAAAATGCTTCTTCATTCAGAAAAGAATCCACATGTCAGATAGATCGAACGCCCTCAGCCACGTGTCTGTAGAGATCCAGCTACTTCGACACAACTCGATCTTCTCGCTTCCTTCCTTTTTTCTCTGGGGCCACTTGAACAGGTGTTCAAAATACCCGGCGGATGATATTGTCTCACGCTTTAGCCCAGTTCTTCTGCCACAACTGTAGGGGTATTCCAAAATACCGCGCCGGTATCAACCTTGTATCGGAGCTGACAGCCGCAACATTCAACAGATATTGGGCTCTCTTTATATAAAAACAGCAAGGATTTGAAGACTAAAATCATCATCATAATCTTCTAAAATAATCTCCACTCTCTGTTTTTGTTTTCGTGCTTTCTTCTCGGCACTAACAGTTTCCGTTTCCTTGCCATGCAATTCCAATTTGTCTTCGCGTAATCTATCCCTAACAGAAATTTGTACACACTTAAAAGAATCGTCATATTTATGTTTTGTACGAACGTGAACAGTATAATACTTCAAACTTTAAATGTAATTATATATTTTCTCTTCTGCGTGTTTCTCCTAAAACGTCGAAATTCGTTTCATGAAAAGATGTAAGAACAGTTCTTTAATTTTTTGTAGAATTTTACGTGAAGAAAAGGTTCTCAAGTAAATTGAGCTGTCAATACGAGAAGAAACTTTTTTTTAAAAAATTTAATTTTTTAAAAGAAACTTTTTTGCATGAATATTTTAAACTTTCAAATTCATCTTTCATTCTTTAAGGACTCTTGTATGCTTCTCAAGGTATTCTGAAACCAACAGGATTTGTTGTGCTTGATTAGCAATAAAATATTTTTTATGTCATCATAAAATCCTTAACCCATTACACGCCAAAACTCTATTTTTTCACTTTTTCAAAAAAAATTACATTAATATAATAACACGAATGAAGTCTGAAAGAAAACGGTATTTCGGAATTTTTAATTAAACAAATTAATTAACTTTTCATTGGAATTATTTATCTTTTAATTGGAAAATTTATTTTTATTGGATTGGAATTTTAATAGCAGTTAGCTCAACATTCAGATGCAACAATGTAAGCTAAAATCTCACAGTTTATGTGAAACCAGCGGGAGTGGCCTCTCCTAAATTTTCTCGTATACTCATTTCTCAACAAATCTCGTATAGCGTGTTAGTTTCCGAATCCTCGCTCTTATAAAAATTTCGAATCTGCTCTATTCCAAGAACGCTACAAATTTCTCCAGGACACGTGAAAACAACAAAACAAACGGAAATAATATAATTCGAGCAGAATCAGAATTCGCCAAAAGGGAGAAAAAGGAGCCAAAAGGGAAGAAAAAGCGCCAAGTAAGCCTTTCGCCATGAAGCTGCTGAATATCACGCACAGTCCAATACGCATGCGCGTGGAGACAACGGATTCATTTCAAAAGTAAAAAAATGAATATGCATTTAGAACACCTCTTTTTTAACCTATTGAGATGAAAATTGGGCACAGATCTATAATTAATGCTTACATTCGTGATACCAAGTTTTATTTATCTAAGCCAAGGGGCTTATGAGATATAATATTTACAAGTATGCGATTATACAGACCGACAGACAGTCAACCCTTTGACGGATTTGTTCCAAAATTTTATACAAACCTGCATTCCTGATGATAAAAATGTGTACTAAATTTTATCCAACTAACTAATCAAGTTTGTGAGTTATCACGTTCACATTATCACGGACACACATACAGACAGACTTCCCTTGGACGGATTTTGTGCCAAATTTGATAGAAGCCTACAAATTATGTGTAAAGTTCAAATACCAAATTTCATCCCCGTAGCTCTAATAGTTTTCAGGTTATCGTGTTCACAGACACAGACAGACTTAATTCCAAAATTGTGTTTTTCGGACTCGGGGAGGTCTAAAACGTGGAGATTCGTCAAAATCTCGAGTTCGAATTTTTTGACGTTTACAATACTTTCTCTTTGTATACTTCGTATACGAGAAAGCAAATAGTGTCCCAAAAAAGAGACAGTTGCTAATAATGGGTTAAACAAAAACTCATTTTGTAAGAAAGTTACTCTTTTTGTCATTCTCATGGATTGAAAAGTTAAGTTTTATTTTTTTTATAATTAAAAAATTTATTTATTTATTGTGAACCATTCAGGATGTAAAGAAAGAAATGCGAAGTTTTGAATTGAGAAAAATACAGGTAATCTGAATTGTTAGGTAAATAATTAGCGTGTAAGGAATACAATTTATTTTTTCCCATATGTGTATTGAATAAAAATTTGAAATATTCTGCAAGCTATAAAAGTACTTCTTTAAACGTAGTGCTGAACTAACGATGTTTTGATGTCTAAAAGTAAATCCGTTCATGATTATATACAAAGTTATTTATAACAGAAGAAGATTATTTTTAAATATTCATTTTTTTTAACCTGGAGCATGTAAAGCAAGTGTCAATCCACACTAAAATATCAGAAGCAGCTCTTCTGTTTTCACAAAAATATGAAAATAATTATGAAAAAATTATAAATAGAAATATTTTCTCAGCATTTTTTTAAACTACTTATTTTCAATTCTACAAAGCATTCGTAAAAATTATAATTTCCATTTTTTCATTCTATGGGCCATCAATCAAAAATTCTATCTTGCATCAAAAGCTGCAACTTTAACGTCAAATTTAAAAGAAACGATTATAATCAAATGAAAAGGACTGGATTTTTTTACTTTGGCCGCCGTCAGAATGAAATAAATTTTTATGTAATGACGTTTGAGAAATAATCTTTAATATATGAAATGACTTTTCAATAAGGATTTAAATGCCAGATGAAGAAAGCTATTGATTTTTTTAAATTTCTGAATGTCGTCTCTGTCGCATTATCTGAGAGGCAATACAAAAAAAATTGTGCAGCAGACAAACTGTTTATCGAATGAGCTGAAATTACAATCGACCGCATAAAACGGTCTTCTCGATTAATATCAGTAAATATTTAGCTGTGTTGCTATTTCAAAAATCTTAAGGATTTGTTCTTGATAAAATATTTGGCCAATCAAAAATTACTTTTGATTGGTATATTCCAGGAGTATATTTGGGGAAAATATGTAGACTACTTCATATTTATATTCATTAACTGTATAATTTCTGATAATATCTATAAAAGTTTTAAATTTTACTTTAACATTACAGAGATACAAAATTTCATTTGCTGATAATTTTGATACGAATATAGCTGGAATCATGAAAAAGGCAATCGGGCATAAATATTAATGCAGCTTTAAAACTCTGACAAAAATGGATGTTAAATTGCCATAGGAAAGTTTCAACTTAGTGCAATTAGTGCTTGAACTTAGTGCGATCGTTATGAAATTTTAAGAGGTAGAATATTTTATTAGATGTTACTTTCTGTGAACTGGTAACCCTTATTTCAATAGGCGATGAACGAAGGCAGAATAATATAGAAATGGAGTAAATGTATATTAAAGTTATATAGAAAAGAAGTTGATGATTAAATGAGTTATGATAATTAAATGTAAGGGTAAAGTATAGCTTAATTTTGTACTTGCTACCAGTTGAAAAGTTCGAAAATTTTTCGTTTAAATTTGCATTGTCTGTTATTAACGTTCTGTGAAATTCACTTTTGTATTTGTGAAGCCCGGGCAGCGATGTATCGTCGAGGGTGGTTTAAAAGATAGGTGCACTCATGCAAGTGAAGAAGAGAAACTCCTTCTCTGTGACGAATGCTTATCACGTTAAAAAATGTGGTGCGGTGGGGATCGACACGATTTAGTAGACATAGGACCACGAATCTCTACAGTTTTATTAGGGATGGCGGTTATTGAAAATGGAAACCTAATTTTGGTTCTTCCGGTTTAAACCTGGCAATTATAACCTCTCAAAATACCCAGTTTTCGGGGTTTTTTAAATATTTGTAGAAAAAAATTATTTACATTTTCACAGGCAATCAACCCTTTCAGCAATATATATAACATACAATAAAAACTCTCAGTAATGTGTCGAGTATCTGAGATTGAAGCATGACACAGCGGAAGGTTCTGTAATATTTTTAATCTCCTGTCCTTAAGGCTGCTCAAACGATTTTGTCATAGGAGTTTGGCAGCACTCTATTTAGGGTTAAGAACTTTAATGAATTTTGGATTATTGTTAGTTTGGGGATAACGAGGCTTCTTTTAATATACTCCTTTCTCAAAATCGCTTTAGAGTTCTCACCGAAGGACATTAAAATATCAAATATTTCTGACACAAACTCAATGTCTGCGCCAGAAATCATCCTCGTTGCATTTTTAATGTTGGGATTGGCTGAGAGCTGAGCAATAAACGGTGACAGTTTCAAGAAACAATCCAACATGTGGTGCATTAATCCCGCCTTGTTGGTACTGATAAAACCAAAAGTATCGTGTTTGGACGATCACAACGAAACGAAGCTGTGCGCATGACCCAGCTACTGCTTTTCCCAATTAACTCGGTGTTATCAATTTATAACTTAACAACATTAAATAAATTTATTATACCTAATTATAGAAATATTAATTCAGATTTTTCCAACTAAATATTTCTTGATTTCCTGGCATTAAAAAAAACGATTATTATTATATGACAACGCCATGATCACTTTGTGGGTGTTAGCTGCGCATATACACAGAGCTTGATGTTTTTAACTTGCTCAGTTTCTTTTATATTTAAATCCCACGCCTGTCCGTACTACCCGAAAGGGTGTAAGGCCTAACATGTTCAATTGTAAAAGTAACAAAAATTAGGCTCGTTGCGATGACGATACCTTTATGAATCTTAACCGTATTGAAATGTTATTTTTATATAAGATTACCTATATATCTGGCCTCGAAATTTTAAAAGGAAAAGAAGTATACTATGTTTCGCAGTAGCACAGATAAAAATTATTTATTAGAAGCCCATATTTCCTTCAATATTCAAAGTATTTACTTCAAAGTTTAATATAATGCTTCGCCAGCACATGGTCACCTATTCTGTATGTCTCGTATAAAGTAATTGAAAATTGTGCAAGTTATAATAAAAAATCATGCGGAACAATTTGGAAATTTAAAAAAATTATATCATGCCGAAAATACACGCTATTTTTACGAAAAAACACGCTATCTTTACGAAAATACACGCAATCATTGCGTACAGTAAACGAAACCATTTTTAAAAGTTGTAAATCATTATCAGCTTTCAGGGAAACATGGTGACCACTAATAATTTTCTTCTCCATCAATCTCGGGTTGGTCCCCGAAATGACCCAAAATAGTGGCGAATCCAGGGGGGAGCTATGGGCTGTAGACGCCAGGGCTAAACTAAAACTCTTGATTTTTTTTCTAAATAACTATACCTGATTGTTCTTAATATTTTGTTTTTTAAAAAATAAAGCGTGTCAGCATTGCTCTCTGGCTAAAGAGGTTCAAAAACTTTCCCTCTATTTTAGTCATTCCACTCGTACTTGTAGAGTTAACGCGGTCGAAAACATTAATTTGTAAATTATTTAATTGTGTTTTTATTAAATTGTAGAAGATAATGTATTGATCTTTGTGATTCTTATTATCGGATAGGTAAAGTTTAAGTGTTTTGACTTATATAAGCCATGAGCTCAAGACGATACAAAATATTTTTGACCTAAGGCCCCCAGATCAAGATCCTGGATTCGCCACTGCCCCGTGACAAAATAGTCACTCTAAATTGTTATTTTTCCCACGATTCTCCACAACTGATTGTGAACCATGGTACTTCTATTGCCTTCATTTTTTAGCACCTTACTTATTATGCTTACATTTTGGACACAACACATTGCATTTAACCACAATTTATGTTAGATATAAGAATGAAATTTGATCAAGTCAACAACTTAATTCCGAAGCTTTTCTGGGTTTTCATATATTTTTTATAGAATCTCTGTTTCTCTCACTCACACACACACAAAAGATCTTTGCATCATCAAATGAGTTTTTTGCTAAAAAAGAAATTATAGCTAATCCTTTCTAGACTTCTTGTTTTTATAAGTTCGTTGAAGTTTTATAAATATGTGTAAAATTTTCAGCATACTTGTTTAGATGTTCATTTTATCTGGTCTTGTTAAATGATATAAACAAAAACTGAATTGAAGTTGAAATAAGAATTCGAATTATTCAAAATTAATAAAAAATATTCATCTGAAACACACTTTGATAGCATTTATTAAAAATCACTGTTACGGAATATTTAAATGCCTGCAAAGAAGTAAAGATTTCGTAACAATACACTTTTTTTTACTAGAAAGATATGAGCGAAACTGTCGCATGCTTCTATTTTGACGTTAAAACCCTATTTACTGGTGGCAGATATTGCAATGGCTTGTGATTTATGTGCTCAGCAACATTCACACTCACTTCTGAGATCACTTCTGAATCAGGAAAAATTTTCCTCGCCCTCAGGGGTAACGTAAGGGATATGTCTGTAGATAATCTAAATTAGCCTGTAAAGCATAAATTGATGTTTAACCGAAAGAAATTTTGTTGAGCATGCTTATAAAGAAAATTTTAATGAAATGTTTGAAATCAATACGGTATTTTGATTTGGTTCTGTCATCTGAACAATGCATAGCCTACGAAGTCTTTACTCAAGAACACTAATTTTTTTTTATATTTCAAATGAAGACGTCTGCAACAACTATATAAAGTTTTATAACTCAAGGAAGGAAAATCAGTTTCTTGCCTTTATGTCTTCCCAAATATTCGTGGTATTTTTAAGAAAATGTATGTAAATACTGCGCACATCACACAAAAGAACTGATGTAATTTGCAAACTAATATTATCATTCTGTGAAGCGGGGGTGAGCCAAAATCCCGTTACGGTGTCACCATTTTCTCGTCGGTACCATAAATGTCTCTAGACAGAATCTTCAATGTAATTTCTTAGTTAAATCTTATTGTTTTTATGGTCGGAAGTCGTTCTGATATTTGAAAAAAATTCAAAATATTATAGTATATTATTATCAAAATATTATCAATTCAATGATGCCAATTTATCATGTTATAACTCAAAGTGTATACTATTTGATGTTGATTTCGATTCATAATTTTAATATTAATTAAATTTGAAATTTCAAAATTATGTTACTAATTTTGGACGAAATTCTAAAATGAGTAAGACTAAAAAAACTATGCTCGATTAATATAAGCCCTGTTGCTACGCCTTTCAAAAAATTGTCATCGATTTCCGCTTTTCTTTATATATATATATATATATATATATATATATCAAAACAAACAAACAAACTAAATATATATGTATTTGTCTTCAAAGATTTTTTATATGGCTGGAGAGATAAATACTAGCCTAGTTGATAGCAATTAATGAGTATGACGAGAATGAAGAGTCGTCGTTGGAAAATGGCGAGGTTGTTACATGCTCGTGTCCAACTGTAGTTCACAAATGAAATACCATTTTTTTACTGAACGAGCTCGTATGTGCATGAAATGTATAAGTTTTGTTTCTGTTGTGAAATTTCTGCGATATTTTAAAATGTCCTTCATATGGAAGTTCATATTTTAATCGGTCAGAGGCTTAATATTTCTGCATTTTTCCAGATATATTAAAAGGTGATTTTATTCACGAGTAATAATTTTCTATGCCTCTCTGACTGTTACTAAGCTGTAGCGAATGTTACAGACTGTAAATATGTTTTATTTAAATTTTATGTTACAAGAACGCTCTAATTATAATGCTTGTATCAAAATATGCAGATTAATGCAGACCTTCAGTTGTAACTTTGTTTGCATATGTGCAGAGAGAAGGCTTTTAATGTTTATTTACTAATTTTAATATATTTGTGTAGAATTTATAACTTTCAATTGCATCTTGTGATGAAGACTTTTTTGTAAAACCCTGTATATAAAACCGTCAGTTTTGTTTCATGAGAGAAAGTAGTCAAATAAAAACCTCTTTAACTGTCTTATCGAAATATTATCATTGGTGTTAAGATTAATTGCTTGCTGAGACAAAATGAAATTACATTAATTTCTCACATTTTTTTTTCTTTTTTGCGCTTTATTTCTGCATTGCTTTATAAGTATATAATATTTATACTATCACTGCTTCGTATTCATTTATGAATGGTCTTAGTGAATCGATACACATTTTATTTTTTAAGCCACCGGTTTTTGTAATTAACGGAGTTTTCATCTTCGTATTTTTTGACAATATTGTGTTCAATAGAAATCCTTTCTAAATGCGAAGAATTTCACTCAATGAAGATAAAAATTCATTATATCTGCTTAAAAAATCGCGAAATACAAAAAATCAAAATGGTTGGCTTTTCTTTCGACAGTTCGATTTTTGAACTCGCCATTTCAAAACAGCAACATATCTTTCTGAAGACCTGATTCTTCAAAACTCTCATCGGATTAATCATTGTTCATTTCACTTATTAAAACTAATGTTAAAACATATAATCACATGTTTTACTACTTCAAAAATGAGAAAAATGCCATGTCTTAAGGAATTATCTGAAAAGATGTCTTTAACCATCTGACGACCGTAAAGGCTAAGACAGACCATCCTGCAAACTGCTAGACGACGGCCGAACGAGAGAAAGGTCGTATGCTTATTTCCTTCTCCTTTTTCAGTGGGGTCGGTAAACGGTGCGGTGCAATCTAATCTCATTAACAATGGTATGTTTCCCTCCCCTTGATTGATGTCTCCAGTAAGTGTTCGGGGTTTCATCTCCCACTGTGTCCGACATAATTTTAAAATAAAAATCACCAGTATTAAAAAAAAAGATATTTATTTTTACAGTATATTTCTATTGCGTTTAAGAAAAGAAATCTAATTCCTTTCTCTAGGAAACAGCTTGGGCTTCTTTTGTTCTTTGTACTGGCCCTCTTTACAACTATCTCCTTCTGAGATTATATCTTTACCAGATTTATGGAATTATCAATTTCTAATTCAAAATCATCTGAATTAGAGCTACCTTCATTTAGAACTTGACGCAATCTCTCTGAGTTTTCAACATACATCTTCAGATTTATATGCGACATCTGTAATATACATCGAATTTCATATGTATGTATTAGAAATTTCGCCTTATTCCGGCCCAAGAAGTTATAAATCTTCTGGCACGTGTTGCGAAATCTAGTATACTTTCTGCTTTATCACTTAGTGTTTGTTGATGTTGCTTTGACAAGTACAAACTTGTTCCCGATAGTTTTTAACAGCTTTTATGAAACCCATAGTAACGTAGAATTTTAATTAGCGGTAATAATAACATGATGATTTGAAAGCAATAAAATTTAGAAGACGATGATGAAATTTTTCCAGAAGCCGTATTCTGACTGCAAAAGCTGAAGCATTTGCACAATCTAATGCGGTAGCCTTTTTTATAGACTAGTAGAGAAAGGTGAAAATACCGAGGCTTCGGGCATGAACCTGACCCTGATAAACTGCTTAGAATGCAATTAAAGTAATCGAAAAATGAATTGTTGGGTACTGCAGGTTTATTAATCACAGTGGAATTTTCATTTCTTCTGTGTTGTTTCGCCTTATACTGCCGGTTGAAGGGAAGCTTTTCTACTAAATATTTTTTCTATGCCAAGAGAAATAACAAACAATGTGCATGAAGTGCCCCACTTTAAATGGGTTTATATTTTATGTTTTTTTGAAATGTCTACGGATTGTTTATATACTCTGTATATATATTTGCAAAAAATTATGTATTTAGATAGCTTTTAAAATGGAAATAAATACGGTTCATGTCAAAATGAGAAATCATTTTTTGCATAATTAGGAATTAAGATTTGAAAATTAGTAAAATAGTACTACCACTTTTAATAATGAAAAAAATTATATATAAAATTTTAATATTTTAACAAATTATTACATTGAGTTAAGATCTTAAATTTTTTCTTTAATATAAAGCCTAGAGTTTTATTTCTGGGCTGGTAAAATGAAAATTAGTGTTAGTTGTTTCGGATGTGATGTGAAAACATCAATATTACAATACTTTTCACATTAGCTCCATATTTGCCAAAAATGTATCATTCTTAAGACGACTCAAGCTAGGTAATATTCTTGACTTGTTCATGTAACTGAAGATTAAAATATACGCATGCGTGTGATAAAAGATAGCAGCTTCCCATATCGGAAAATCGTAGTTAACTACTTTGAATCCTCTTATTTCCAAAGAAACCGAACCTAAATGACGCCATGATTGATCTTTGGTATGGATAAATGGAATTTTTTTTGCATATTATACATTCTGCATACCTTTATTTATTATTTATTAAATTGTGGAATTATGACAAGTTCGACAGGAAAAAAATGGGTGATCTCTTCAAAATACCAATTGTTCAAGATCTTCAGTATAAGAACAATAAGTTAAAAATGTATTTCAAAACATTCTTCAAATCTGATTTAAATGATTTACCAATTTGTAATATTTTAAAATATGATTTTCGCTTTTGGGCATGAAATAATAAAATTTTGTTTCATTTTTGTACTATTGAGGTAACATTTGAAAAATATTATCATGTGGTACAATTTGACAAAATATGCATTATTGTTGTATTCCCGAACCTTCATAGATTAAATCCCGAATAATATGATTTCGTAATAAAAATGATTTTAAAACAAATTTATTAATCTGTCGTTATTACTGTCGAAATACCTTATTCATTCTTATTATTGTTAATTTTTTGAACTGATATAATAATTTAAAGGAGCCTTTCCGATAAAAAAATTTCAGGGGAAAATCAGTTTTTCAAATAATTAACAGTGTTGACTAACTCAACCCCTAATGATTGAGGCAGCTTCGTTTCTTTTATTATAATCCAACAATTTGAATTATTTCCCTATTGAACCTTTCATTTTCGTTTATCAATAAATTGTAGGATCAAATTTATACCTGTTTTCATTAATGATCTCCAAAAATTATATGTAAACTCTAATTCGAGGTCATGTCCTGCAATTTCTTTTTTTTTTTTGCTCGTTTCCCGCTTCCTTTGGGTTGAATATATTGTAAACCGACAAAAGTAAATATATATTTAAGAAATTGAGGAGTAATACACGGAGAATAATCTTCAATGATGTATTTGTATTCGTCGAAAGATTGTATTGGTACTGGACACAATATATATAAGCGGTCCCTTTCAGTAGTTCAAGTCATGGAAATTTCATTGATTCTTTAAACGATGAGATAGTAGCTTTCGCAATGGTATAACTATTTCACATTTGAACTTTACTCGATGAAAATGGTGTAGCCAATAGATCTTTTCGAATGTCAATAATGCCTGAGAATATAAATTTTTATATCTGCAGTGCCGAAACATTATATGATATTTTGATTCTTCTAACACAGGAGGACGCTCAGCAGGCCTTCAAGGCCCAGAGGCAGCAAGAATTTATTACAGAAAATTAAGCCCTCATCGAAAAACTTCGAGATTCACAGTAGCTGCATTAAAGGTCATTTACTTGTTGACCATATGTATTTCAAGAATTTATCCTCATTTGATATCTCAGGAAACAGAAGGTCGGGCTTCTCAAGCCCGATGCGCGCTCGTGTATATGTGTTGGATTCCTAAATGGAACAGATAGATCGAGACAATTTATTCGAATTACAAATATTAAATAGAAAGACTGGCAAAGCTTTTAGCTGAAATATAAACTTATTAAGAATAGATTACTGAAGAAAATAAAGAAATTGTTTATGTTGATATACTTAGAGATCATGAGTCGAATTCTGAGAATAATTAGATAATTTATCCTATATTTGTGAATTTAGAAGTATATAGTTAAAATGGTGTAGTAAACAGTAAGATGGCTTCATTTAAAAACTGGTGTATAAAAGAAATTAGCAAAAATGAGAACTTTCACACAACATCGTGATAAGACCTCTCGAGTATTTTGATGAAGCAAAAATTGTATAATGGGTTCAAAATTCTTTTAAATGTTTATCGATGAGTCAGAAATCTATATACAGGCGAATTAACGTAATTTTGGACTACAAAGCCTATCTTTTCATAAATTCTTTGGAAGTACAAGAATTCATTGAAATTCTCCATTTAAATGCACAGCCCAGAAGAGATTCATCTGAAAATAATTTTTGATACTTAATAATCTGCACACCATCACAACAAATGTTTCCTATTAAAGAAAAGTAATTTTCTACGCGCTATGTTATGAAAACAGAATACAGGGCCTATGAAACCGAACGGCATTTTGGCAGTGTTATTCAGTATAAAATTTATAGTTATGAGTTATGAAGCAGCTTGCAGTTATTTAAAATTTTCATTTGGAGATGGCCAGTTTTGCAGCAATCTGAAATCTAAATAAATAGGCAAAATTTTAATGAAAACACAACACATATTTTTTCAAAATATTTTTTTAAAAAGATAATAATATAACTGTTTAAATTATGTTTTCAGCCGATTTAGACAAATGAGATGAATCGTTTGAAACAAATTGCTACTAATAGATTTGCATTCTGGTACTCAATTGAAACTAGGAGATTGTTAAAAAGGAAAACCATGGTGCGTAGGTTAGCTTTAAAAGGTGAAAATCCTAATTCAGTTCATGTATTTAGAACATTGTGCTCTGCTGTTAAGTATAATATCCAAAAGTATAAAAACACATATCTGCTTCTCACGGCAAAAAAATCTAATTTTGAATGCCAAAAAAAAATTGGATATTATTTTAAAAATAAAAACATCAATTCACATGAAAGTTTATACTATAATAACTAGTGTTATGAAAATGATTTCGATTTCGCGAATGCCTTTGCTGACTTTTTAAAAATCTGTTTTCGATCCTAACACAGACTATGATAAAAATGACGAGTTCAGGAGCAACTGCGTTGGTGATCTTGTTAAAATCGACAGCGTTTTTCATGATGATGTGCGATCAGGTAATGAAAAGCTTCTTTAACTGTTGGTGTGGATAACTATTATTATTAAGAGATGCGCAGTTTTTTATTTAACCCTTTATTTACCGCATTGACTTACTAGCGACTTTTTAATTTTATTTTTTAAACATTAGATAAGTTTTGATGTAGAATAACCCTGGGAAAGAGGAAAACACTTTTTCAATTAATTAAAATTACTTAATTTATTTAATTAATAATTAAAAAATTTTAATTTCTGCCTTCAGCTGCCATTTACTGCTTGCTGTCGGAACTCCATTCTCCGTGTTCTCGTGAATACTATGAGAATAAACGGCGATATTGCGAAGAAATGAACGTGATTAAAGCGGTACTTTTAAATACCGTCGGTAGATAAAGGGTTAACCACTTCTTAATTTTTCAACCTATCGTTGAGAACACGTGTGTCTAGAAGCAAACAAGGATTATTCCCGTTTTTAAAAAAGATGAAGCACAGGATTGTAAAAATTATCGACCCATTGATATTTTATGTCCCTTGTCTAAGATTTTCGAAAGTGTAATCTATAAAAGGCATTTCCACCAAGTTTAAAATCTAATTTTTTCATCTCGACACATGTTCATTTCTAAACGCTCAACATTCACGAATTTTGCTTGGCAAATAAGATTATTTCTTCATTTGAAATTGGCTCTCAACTTGATGTTATTTACACCGACTTTTCTAAGGCCTTTGACTCTATCGATTTTGGCATTCTTTCAAATAAGTTACATGGTATTGGTTTTCATGTAAAACTGACTGATTGGCTTCATTCTTTTTTCATGTAATCGGGCAATCTATGTTTATTTTAATTAAGCTGTTTCATATGAGTTGTCAAGTAATCTCGGTGTCTCACAGGTCTCTAGTGTTGGACTTATGCTTTTTATTTTATTCATCAATGACCTGACTTGAGTTTGTTTTTATTACCCTGAGTGTCTTTTATTTGCTAACGAATAGAAATTGTTTAGTTCAATACGTCCGCCGCCAAATCTGAATTTTTAACACAACGATATTTCACATATGAGTTGAAATAAACTATTAAAATCCTTCCTTTTTTCTCTGTAATATTATTTGAAAGCGGGTAGGTTCTTTTATCAGCTTGGCTGAGTGAGAGTCGTGGTATGGAGCAAATCGATGATTGTTTACATAATGGGATAATGAATAAAATCATCGCAATATCTCTACAAATTGTCTAGAAACATTGCATAATTTCTTTACTTCGTCATGGCGCCGGGAAAAATTTTTAAGGATCGATCAATATTAATTTCATCCTTATCTCATTAGATTCCGAAATGAGACAACGCTGTAACTAAAAATAACGTTTTCATTTAACAAAATTAAAGATTTTCTTTAATCGTTCCCTAAACAGACACAAAATCTATTAAAATTATCATTTTGATTCTCATCTATAGACATAAATTGATTAAAGATATCACAATATAGCTAAGAACGATAAAATTACTCTCATTTGTATTATTCTGCAATAAAAATTCAAGGAACAAGAAATAGGGTTTTGCAAGAATGTCTATTACGATAAAAGTACATGGATGGATCTAGGATCGGAGACGATTGTGGGTCCTCGGTGTGCATTCTCAAAAATGAACATCCCTTTAAGATTTCTAAATTCAAACTGAGCAAGAATAATACAGTACAACACGCATTACAAAAATTGCACAGAAGCATACCACAGATCAAAAAACTTTACAATGGACAAGATAATAATTCAAAACAAATAATTTCGCTGTCCGCTGGGCCCAAGAGAACGGCTTCAAAATTAATATATATACCGACAGTCAGTCCTCGATTGAAGATTTGCGTAGTACCAAGCCCAGTTCTGCATTTGTAATAGAGGCAAAAAAGAATTTCTATTTGGCTGGTAACTCGGTTGGGCTCACCTGGGTCAAAGCACATGTCGGCGACCCGGGTAATGAGCTAGCCGATCACCATGCAAAATTGGCCACAATTGATGGCGAGAATATGAATGTCCAAACCCCGCTCACATAGGTTAAATTCAAAATTACAAACAATTTAATGAAAGATTGGCAATATAACTGGGAAAACTATGACTCAGATTCGGGGCAGAGGGCAAGGAGTTTCGTGCCCTGTGTAAATAAAAAATTACTGGTCCACAACAAATGCATAGTTTACTTTTTAACGCGACACGGTCCTTCCCCTGTTACCTGCACAGATTCAAAAAACTACTCACCACTTTGCCTTTATGGTCGACCTGGTGACGCGGATCACTACGTTTTCCATTGCCCGCTGACTAAGGAGCATCATCTTAAAGAACCCGCACTGAATAATCGGATAGAGTAGTTCAAAAATTTATTGAAAAATAGGGAGTGCATTTTGCGACTTGAAAAGATCTTCAGATTCTGTTGGGACATGTGCAATAGGCTTAATCAGTACTGAATTTTGGACTTGATTGGAGTGTTCCGGTTTCAGGAAAAATTTTTATTATATGTTCTTCAACTTGGTGTCATTCTATTATTCGGTTAACTGTTCTCGAGTTTTCGACGGTTTTTAGATTTGTTTCGGTTTCTTTTGAATTATTATCTTGTCCATTGTAAAGTTTTTTGATCTGTGGTGTGCTTCTGTGAAATTTTTGTAATGCGTGTTGACCCTCGATTTTTGTTTGTAACTGTTTGGTTTTGAAATGCTATTGATTTTAATTTGGTTATCTTTTGTATGTGTTTTTAATATTAATTTTTGCTCTCTGAGTTTTTGTGTTTTTTGCCCTTAATCTTTTTTGTTTTGAGTTTTTAATGTTAAGCTTTTTGTGTTTTGCGTTTTGTGTTTTTTCTCTTCATCTTTTTGTGCTTTGTGTTTGTGCTCTTTACCTCTTTTTTTTAGTGCACTGTTGTCAGAGATGATTTTTAAATTGTTCTGCTCACCCCTTGGGGTTCTTTGTAAACTCTTTTTTTAATGTAGTTCATTTCTTTTTTTTTATGTTTCCCCTTCGGCCTGTGGAAGGCCCTACACCCTCCTGGGTAGGCTGGGCCGGAGCATTTTGTAAATAAATAAATAAAAATATATTTTTGAAACATTATTGAATTCAACTGAAATTCTTATATAAGTTGCCCTGTCTTTGCAGTTAAGAAAGAAAAATATCGCTACGTTTCGCACATGTGCAATAAAAAATTATTTATTCCAAATGCTCATATTTTCTTTCATATTCAAGTATTTGCGTCAAATTTTAATGCAATCCTTTTCTCACATTTTGTCACCTATTCTGTAATTGTTCATTCAATATGGTTGAAAACTTTGAAAGATATAAACTAAAAACATGCGAAAAATTGGGGATTTTTTTAAAGCAACCTTCGCAGCTTTCCGTATATTCGTACAATTTTTACGAAAATGTATGTAAATATTGCGCACATGAATCAAAAGAAATGATCAAAATTGCAAACCATTGTCATATTTCCGTGAAATGGGGTGAGCCAAAATCCCTTTTAGCCTTCATCAATTTCTGGTCGGTCCAATAAATGCCCTCTTGTAGAATCTTTAGTGTAAATTGTGAATTAAAACCTATCCTTTCTATGGTCGCAGTTCGTGGAGATACTGGTAAGATATCTTCAAATTTTAAAAAGTGTCCTCTATTTGGGCCACCGCTGTATTATTTTAAATGCCATCCGCTATGTCCAGAAGACGTTTCCACACCGTGTTCCTATGTGATTTTGGGTTATTACCGTATGCCTGAACTACCCTTAAAGTTTAGCCATATTTTTTAAACCACCATATACATTTTTTATCAATAAATAAGAAATTATCTTTTTTGCCAATTATCGCTCATATCAAAGAATTGCTATTTTTCTTTTAGAAATTTTTAAAATATATACTGCATATTCAACACTTTGGAATTTTATACAGAAACTATGGTAAACAACCTGATTTTCTAAATTTTATTCTTCACCCACGTGCTATGATAGTACTGACATGAAATTTTCGACTCTATACTTTAGTGCAACCACCATAAACTTACAGATATTTTTATGAACAAATCAATTCTCTTTATAATGATGTATCACTGCCAATTTAAGATCATATTGAAGAGTGATTGCTTTCATTAGCATTATTATGTGGTTTAAATGTAGATATATTTTTGCGTTTGAATGAAATAATTTAAAATTTCATACTTTAAAAATGATCCTCGTCAGCAAGCCTGAAGGCAAATGTGGATTCCGTTTGCCCGGAGAAATAAGAAAAAAACCACTCTTTAGGCTATATTTTCTAACCAAATGTAGCTATGAAAAAAATTTCCATATAAAATTTGAACATAATAATAACGTGTTAACTCGCCTAATCTGAATTTTCTTCCTACCTTCATTTGTGCGGAAATTATGGGGAAATGAAATTTTTTACTCTCTCACCCACCATTTGCACCTCCTTTAAGCTGGTTAGCACATCTACGAACTCGGCTGAGATTTTAAACGTCCCTACAACGCATTCCTCGCCAGATAAAATCTAGCTAAAGTTACTCAAGTTGTCGTGCTAACATGGGCAAAGCGTTATATATAAACTTTTGAACGAGGGGTGTCTTGGGATTCTAGTGTCATTACCGGTGAAATTCTGGATAAATGTTCCGGAAGTCGTGTCAGGAGAACCATTGAATTACATATTTACCTAATAAGCAGTAATTATTTAATTAGCACAATATTTGCTATATTTCCGAAGAACATATCCCAATTCAACTTTTATTTAACAAAACTATTTCGAAGATAATAAAATTACTTTCCGCAGACTGGTATCTTTTTTCAGTGAAAAGCGAAATAGTGACGGTAATATGCTCAAATGTAAAAAAATAAAAAAACGCAATTAATTCTTATTTCTATTTATTGTGTTCTACCACTATTCCTAATTTGAAAGAAAGTATGAAAGAATAATATGTGTGCATGCATTCGTTCTGGTATCTTGATTGGGTGTACTTCTTTAAAACTAAAATTTTTTAGTGCGGCGTGAGTTAGTGAAAGAATGGCTCATTCTGGATTAAACAAGGATTGGAAGGAATAAAAATTCTAGAGAACCTAATGTGTATAAACTCCAAAGGAATCCAAGAGGAAAAATAAATAATCCTCATTACAATAAATTCCGATTTCTTTCTTATGTCTTGTATATATTACAATAAAACCTGAAGAGATTAACTTAATTTTTTTTACATAAGAAAATAAATTTAATAATAATATGATTTATTTTCATTCAAATACTTCGAGAGCTTCTTCATCTTGAGATACCAAAACTCAACGCTGGTGCTTCTTATTTTATTTACTTTGGTAACTGCCTGACGCTCGCATAAATCGGGCTTAAAAATAACATCAATTTTATAGAATAAGAATAAACTGTTAAGAAAGATAATATTTCAAATAAATTTTAAATGAAATCGAAAATTGTAAGAGATATTCTTAATTCTTTTGTTGCGGGAAGATTCAGGAAATGAATTTAAAAAAAGTTCAATTTGTTTTTCTAATTCAATATTCTGCTTGTAATCAGAAATCCGGAAATTTTTACCGAAACAAATTATATTTGATGTATTAAGATTTTTTTAATTCTTCGAAGAATATTCTTATTTCTAAAAAGACGTGTATGTTTTAATATCCATTTTTCCTCAGTTACTGCTTTCTACTGTACTGAGTATTTCGCGAGTAACTTACGCAATATGTGTACTTAGAAATGTTTTAAACTTTCAACCAGAGCCGCTGGGATTGAGATGGCATTGCTATGGAATAAGAGGGATTTTCAATATGAAGACAGTGTTTCTCTTTACAACGCTTTTATTTTTAGAAATCATCTTATTTGAAAAAAATATTTATATTGATATTTGATATTATCAAAGAATCTGTACCATATTAAAATACAGTTCCATCTGAAAAATAAGGAACATTTATGACGGTGATAATTTTAGGTGTAAGCATTTAAAAATGTATGTTTTAAAGTGAAATAAAACTTTTATACTTAAGACATAAAAAATATTTCCAATATGTGTGTGTATAAATTGAGTGCATTTTAAAATTAAAGAAAGTAATGCAATAAAATTAGCAATTTAAGACAAACAACCCCAGAAAATTAAACAGTTTCGAAAATGAGTGTATAAACTGTGTTACTGGACGCACAGTTATATGCATTTCGAAAAGAATTTTACTATCATAAACTTAACAGTGGTATAGACACACGAAAGTAAGACTTGATGATATAATGAGATTGGTTCGAATTATATTTACAGCAATAAAATCATTGATACCATTGGTGTAAGGAAACACAACAAAAAATTAAAATCTGGCCTGGAAATGAAACGTCAATCAAAAGTATTTTTTTAAATTTTAAGACGATCAAAAAGTAGTTTTTGAACTAAAATATCCTGCGAAGTTAATATGGGAAAGTGTTCACATTTCGGTTAATTTTTAATTAAATGATATTCTCATTAAAAGTTAGAAAAATCCTTTCTTTGTGAGCGTATAATATCCCAAAAGCAACTACCTGCCACATTTGAAGTTTCTAGGCCATGTGGGGTTGGCCATTTCGTAGAGAGTGAGCCAATGGTATTTGTCTATTATGTGTAGAGTTAAATCATTTTTGAATACCTTCTAAAGCCCTCTAAAAATACTGCCTTCCTAAGGAATATGTGAACTTCGTCATTCTCATAGATTTGATATTTTCTCTACAGATCTATATCTTTTTATATCACACTGAACTTATTGAAAGATTGCTATTGAACTGAAATAATAATGGTATCTCTGAAATATCATTTAAATGCTAATTTTAATATAATTTTCAATAATAATTAGGGGGAAGAGAGATGGTGAAGCGGTAAAACTTGAGAGAAAATGGTCAATGTAATCATCATATCGCGCATAAAACAGATGGTACGTCGTCATCCAGAAGAGATTCAACGTGACAGCTAATTTGCCAATTAAAATCAAAAGCGAAGTGTTTAGAGATCGCTGGACATCTACACACATTATGCAAAGCATTTAATTGCGCTTCAACATAAAGATAAATGGTTTTAGTAACTCGCGGATAAGCAAAAATTAATTTTAAAAGTAAAGAAAATGATGAAAAATTTGCAAATCCTTTGAAAATATTCTAAATACTGAAATAAGAAGATTCACAAGGTTATTGACTTGTGAGTCAACCAACAAACTACAAAATAAATGAATAAAAAATGACAATATTTATCTGCTTACGAATTTGTGAACATGAAAAAGACCTACAATAATAATGCTCTGAAATTTTACCGTTACCTTATTTTGAATTGAATGCGTTCCAGTTCATGTCTTCTAAATCAAATGAAAGCATAAAACTAGATTACCCTGAAAAGACCGAAAAACAAATCTCGATATCCTCCAAAGATGTGGATCCCCTATTCAGTTGCCTACATTCGCTGTGTCATAATCCGGCTCTGCGTCTTTCCATTACGCGACAGTGTCAAGCTTGTATCGGAGGTGGCGGCCGTGACTTCGAACTGTTGAACTAGCATGGCAGCTCAGTGTGAGCCTACTCATTATTTTTTGCAAATGATATAGTGTAAACAGACCGGCCTGATGAAATCCACCCACAGGCATTTGCCGGCGATTTTGCTTTTGCCATCATTTGTAGAACTCGCCGGAAACTGGAACAGTATACTAATATGGCATTCGAATCTTTTAAGATTTGGACTCACGAAAATGAATTCTATATCCCAAAAGAAAAATCACAATATTTTTTAACTGACTAGAGGTGAACACCTAATAACTTCGGAAAATAATAACTAAAGGATTTTTTAGTCATTCCAAAATTCAAGATGTTATTGATTCAATGATTCTGCTTTACCCTGCAGTAACTAAAAATGTATATAATCTCATGTTATTTTCATTTCATAATTAAAAAAGTAATCAAAATAAAATTTTATATTTTATCGAAACTATTCCACTTTCATAGATTTCCTCTTTTTTCATATATACAGGATGATTCAAAACACGTTTCCAAACTTTAAGGTTAGGTCAGGCATACGATAATCATCCAAGATCACATAGAAACATGAGTGTGAAAACGCCATCTGGAGGCAACAGATGGCATTTAATGCTTGGACTTCTGTGTCTGGGCTGAAAAATGAAAATTATAGTTGAAGAACTTAACATTTGAAAGGGCCAGTGAAAAACAATAAGATCCCTGTTTTTATTTTTCTGAGGCCGCGGTGGCCAAGTGGTAAGGTCTCGGTTTTGGGGCCGGAGGGTTCCAGGCTCTAAACCCTATTCCACCGAAGATCCGCCGCGTTTGGGGCCTGTTGCACACTAAATCATACGTAGCGGCCAAATGTCTAGATCTAGACAGTGGGGATAACGAAAAAAAAATTAAACCTTTATCTTCCCAAAATGCATCAAAAAGTAACGAAACACGGAATAATTTCTTCCCGTCTCCAATAGAGCTATTTGAGAAGTGCCATCAATTCGATCCATGATTCAAGACAATGGCGACGTCCCATCTCCCAATTTCTATTTAACATCACTGGATGGATGTTGATTTCGATGGATTAAACTGGAAATATGCCTGTTCCTATGCCTGATATTTTATGCAATCGGATACATAACTTCGAACATTCTGTTTAAGAGGACTATCTTGGTCCTCTATAGAGGTTACATGGAAATATTAAGAAATAATTTTTAGTCTCGTTTTGGGGCATTCAAACGTCCTATCTTTGGTGTGGCGTGGAAGTTTGGAGAAGGGGTACGGCTAAGGTGTCGTCCTCGTTATCTGACCGCGGTTCAAAATTACCAGGTCCGTGCGAAAATAGCCCTCGTGTTACTTCAAAACGATACATTAATATATAAGTAACTAACTTTTATTTTTCAATTTCAGGATGCAGCTCTATTTGTTAGCTTAATGGACGCAGTTTTATTGTCGTGAATAAGAACTGCATTGAAATAGAGTCTTAAAGTTAATATTTCAGAAATTTATGCCCCCTTTGATAGCAAATGATGTTATGCTTTCCATGATGGGAAATTTTTCATTAATCTTTTTCCTCTTGAGCATTTACAACTTTTGGTCCGCTTAAAAAATAAAAAGAACTTTCATGAAAGGAAATAATTTCTAAATTTAATTAGTATCGGCTTTGTCTTCAAATTCATTTATATGATGGCTGGATAGGTAAATACTAGCCTAGTTGATCGCAATGCGTGTGTATGACGAAAATAGAAGAAGGTGGTTAGAAAATGGCGAGGTTGTTACATGCTCCTTTCAAAGTGTAGTTCACAAATGAAATGCCATTTTGTTACGAAACGAGCTCGTATGTGCATTAAATGTATAAGTGTTGTTTCTTTAGTGAAATTTCTGCGATATTTTAAAACGACCATCATATGGAAGTTCATATTTCAATCGTTCAGAGTCTTAATATGTCTTCAACATTTTGCCAGATATATTAAATGGTAATTTGCTTCACGAGTAACAGTTTTCTATGCCTCTTTGTTCGTTACTAATCTGTAGCAAATGTTTCAGACTATAAATTGGTTTTATTGAGATTTTATGTTACTATAACTCTCTAATTAGAACGCGTATATCAAAATAAGCAGATTAATGCTGTCCTTCAGTTGTAACTTTTTTGTATATGCGCAGTGAGAAGGCATGGAATGTTTATTTTTTGATTTTATTAAATTTATGCAGAATTTGTAGCTTTCAATTGTATCCTCTGATGAAGATTTTTTTGTAAAACCCAGTTAAAATCGTCATTTTTGTTTCGTGAGAGAAAGTAATCAAATAAATAATCATTAACTGTTTTAACGAAATTTTGACATTGGTGTTAAGATTAATTGCGTGCCGACACAAAATAAAATTATATTGATTTCTAGCATTTCTTTATCAGTACATAATATTTCTACTATCACTGAATCGTATTCATTTATGAATCATCTTAGTGAATAGATACAATTTTTATTTTTTAAGAAACTGGTAATTGTAATTAACAGAGTTTTCATCCTTGTATTTTTTTGACAACATTTTGTTCAATACAGAACCTTTCTAAATGCGAAGAATTTCACACAATGTAGCCAAAAATTCAGGATATCTGCCTACAACAATAGAGAAATACAAAAAATAAAAATGGTTGACTTTTCTTTCAGAAGTCCGATTTTTGAACTTAACATTTCAAAACAGCAACACATCTTTCTGAAGATCTGATTCTTCAAAACTCTCTTCGGATAATTCATTGTTCATTTTACTTATTCAATCTCATGTTCTAACATATAATCATATGCTTTAGGGTAGACCGGGGCTAATTGGGCCGTTTTTTCTTCTAAGGATTTTTAAAAAATTACAATTCAACATTTTAAATTTTTTTAATGCAAACACTATCAGTGTACCTTCAGGAAGAGTTCACAATAATATCATTTCAAAATATTAACTATTAATATTAATTTAAAAGCTGAAACTGATACCAAGTCGCGTGGCTCAACCTGCCCCGACTACGGGGTAAGTTGGGCCACATCACTTATTTAATATTCTGGTAAGGTAGAACTGAAGAAACATAAAAAAATCTTATCACATTTTACTTTTCATTTCCTGCGAACGATAACACAAGATATCCTAAAGGAAAATCTCTTTCATGCACCATTCCTTGATGAAGCCATAAAATTATAGAATTATGTGAAGCAAAAAACCAAGAGATTGAAACTACAAAATTAATAAGTTTTATGTTGTAAACAGAAGTAAATGACTTAATCGTCCCAATTTTCATCATTACTGCTTCACTTCTAAAACAGCAGCTTTCATTGCTTAAGAAGAAGCATTCCCCCTATCCAATTTTCTAACATAACGGCGAACCATCTTAGCAAGTAGCCCTGCAAGAGAAACAAAGTAGCATGTTGTGATTATCGCAAAAAATTCTTCCATATTATTATATTTAAGGCAGATGAATGATAATATTATTATAATTATATAAATTTTAATGTTAATTTAAAGAATAATATAAATAATATTAATTCAAAAAATAATATAAATAATAATATTAATTTAAATGATACAGTTAGGTTACAGATACAAATCTGGTGCATTTTTACTCAACAGGAATTGAGTTACAATTTTTAAATTCATCGTAAAATAATAACAGCGCATTCTGTTTTGCACTTTTTTAATGAAGGTGGAATCAGCTTAGATTTTCTTAACAATTATCTTGTATTTTAAATTTTGTGAAATAAAATCTTTAAAAAATATTACTAAAACTGAACTTCAAATTCTATATGCATTTCAATTTAAAATATTTTAGAGAATTATTGTCTTTTAATAACAATGGGATATTTGATATGATTTCAATTTGCAAATTTTGACCATCATCAATATGTTCTTCCTTTAAACATAGAAGAAATTAAACAAGAATAATTATACATGAAATTGAGAGAACGGTTACATAAATGAATTGATTTCGAGGCTTCATTCGTTACAATTAGGCTTTGGAGATACTACGTGGCACGTTCGCTCGCCATTTCCACAGGATTAACATTCTACGGAGCAAGTTGGGTAGCCGGCCGAACGTGCCCCATGCGAAGTGACCCAACTTACCCCATGTCGCAATTTTTGTTTCCGATGGGTGTACGAATTCCGATGGGTGTAAAAATGGAAATTATAATCTAAAAACATAGAAAAAGAAGAATATTTACAAGAAAGGAAAGTTACTCACCTTGGCAAAAATTTGAAAATTCCAGCTAGTTCGTTAGTAGACGCTGTTATTCCAATGACCTTTACGGAAAAGAAGGGAGGGGGATGACACATATTTGGCTGGAGTAACAGCGCTATCTATCAGAAAATATTTAAAATAATCCGACTGACCCAACGTGCCCCTATGCCCAACTAGCCCCGGTCTACCCTACTACTTCAAAAATGAGTGAAAATTCCATGTATTGCGGAATTATTTCATAACATGTCTTTAAGCCTCTTACCACCGTGAAGGTCAAGGCAGACCATCATGCAAACTGTTAGACGACGGCCGAGAGCCCGAAAAGTCGTATGCTTATTTCCTTCTCCATTTTCAATAAGGTCGATAATCGGTGTGAAACAATCTTATCTTTTTAACAATGTTTCTTTTCTCTCCCACTGCTACTCTTCATTGATGTCTCCAGTAAGTGTTCGAGATTTCATCTCCCGCTATGTCCGACATAGTTTTAAAATAAAAACCGCCTGTATTAAAAACAGATATAAATGTTTACATATTTTTCTATGGCGTTTAAGTTAAGAAGTCTAATTCCTTTCTCTAGAAAACAACGGTGGACTTCTTTTGTTCTTTCTACTGACCCCCTTTAAAGGTATCTACTTTTGAGATCCTCTCTTTACCAGATTTATGGAATTGTCAATTTCTAATTCAAAAACATCTGAATTAGAGCCACCTTCATATAGAACTTCAGACTATCTCTCTGAATTTCATTATACATCTTCAGATTTAGATGCAACATTTGTAACGTACCCAAATTTCCCTCATCAAATTCCATATGTTTGTATTTGAAATTGAGGCCTTATTCCGGCCCTAGAAATTATAAATCTTCTGGTACGTGTTGCAAAATCTAGTAAGATTTCTGCTTTATCACCTAGTCTTAATTGATATTCCTTTGACAAGTACAAACTTGCTGCCAATAGTTTTCAACTGCTTTTATGAAGCTCATAGTACCGTAGAATCTTAATCAGCGGTAATTATAACATGATGATGTTTAAGCACGAGAATGTAGAAGATGATGAGGAAATTTTTTCCAGAAGCCGTATTCTGCCTGCAAAAGCTGAAACATTTGCACAGTCTAATGCGGAAGCCTCTTTTATAGACTCGTAGAGATTGTTGAAAAATACCACAGACTCGGGCAACAATCGGACCCTGGTAAACTGCTTGGAATGCAACTAAAGTAATAGTAAATTGAATTGTTGGGTACTGCAGGTTTATTAATCAGAGTGGAATTTGCAATTCTTCCGGGTTATTGCTCCTTATAGTGCCGCTTGAAGGAAATTTTCGCTACTAATTACTTTCTCGTATACGAAGTATACAAAGAGAAAGTATTGTAATCGTCAAAAAATTCGAACTCGAGATTTTGACGAATCTCCACGTTTTAGACCTCACTGAGTCCGAAAAACACAATTTTGGAATTATGTCTGTGAACACGATAACTCAAAAACTATTAGAGCTACGGGGATGAAATTTGGTATGTGGTCTTTAAACATAATTTGTAGGTTTCTATTAAATTTTGGACAAAATCCGTCAACGGGAAGTCTGTCTGTCTGTATGTTCGAGGTCATGCGAACGCTATAACTCAAAAACTTGAAAAGCTCGATGGATAAAATTTCATACACAGTTTTACCGTCATGAATGTAGGTCCGTATAAAATTCTGGGCCACATCCGTCAAAGGGCTGACTGTCTGTCGGTCTGTATAATCGCATACTTGTTTAACTCCATACGCATGCGTAGTGGTAGAAATGCCTGTGCAAAGAAGGGACACTCCGAAAACTTGGCAGTTTGCCAAAAACCAATTCTGGCGGCGAGATTTTATAAGGAAGCAAACATTTAGGGCGTCTCGTTTCACTGGTATACTGGAAGCAATCGCTGCGCATGCGCAAGCTATTCAGCGAGCAAGCTATTCTCCTGTTTTCTTCTCCGCACGCGGAACTCGCATTGCTAGAGTTTGATAAAAAAAAAGTTTTAATACATACGCATCTTTTTCAATATGATTATTCACCTCAATATTTTACTATCACTATAATCTACAATAAAAAACCTTCCGATAGTCATTGCATTCTGGGTTACAGTTGGTTCGAACTTTTTATCAACGCAGGGGGAAGGGAAATGACAAATGTTTAAAAAATATACGAGAAAGTTTAGGGGAAGCCACTCCCGCTGGTTTTTTTTCTATGCCAAGAAAAAACCCAAGCATTGTGCATGAAGTGTCCCACTCTAAAATGGGCTTGTATTTTATGGTTTCTTGAAATGTCTACGGATTGTTTGTACATTCTGTATTTATATTTGTAAAGAATTATGTATTTAGATAGCTTTACAAACGGGAATTAAGAAGGTTCATGTCAAAATGAGAAATCTGTTTTTGCATATTTTGGAATTAAGATTTGAAAATTAGTAAAATAAGTATTACCACTTTTAATATTAAAAACAATTACTATATAATATTTTAAATTTCAACCAAACACACCATTTTTTTTTTGAACATATGGTTCTTTTACATAAAGCCTGGAGTTTTTTTCTGGGCTGGTAAATGAAAATTAATTATAATTCCATTTGCGTCGGATGTGATATGAAAACATCAATGTTACAATATTTTTCTCTATACCTTCATATTTCCCAAAGTTGTGTCATTCTAAAGACTGCTCAAGCTAGGTAATGTTCTGATTGATGTAATTAAGGAGGAAAAGACACAGAAGATTTAAGCGTGCGTGTTATAAACGATAGCAGCGCCCCCATTTGGGGAAATCGTATTTAACTACTTTGAATCCTCTCATTTCCAACGACACACAACCTTAAATGACGCCATGTTTGAACTTTGGCATGGACGTATGGATTTTTTCTTGCATAGTATACATTCTGGGTACCTTTATTTAATATTTATTAAATTATGGAAATATGTGAAGGAAAAAATCAATGATTTCTTCAAAATACCTATTGATCAAGATTTTCGCTATCAGAACAGTAAGTTTAAAATGTTTTTCCAAACATTCATCAAATCTGACTTAAATGATTTAACAATTTGGAATATTTTGAAATATAATTTTCGCTTTTCTATATGAAATTTTAAAATTTTGTTTTATTTTTGTACTATTGCGGTAATATTTGAAAATGCTTATTATTCGATATAATTTGACAAAATATGCATTATTTTTGTATTCCCGAATCTAGATAGAATTCCCGAATAATATGACTTCGTAATAAAATTGATTTAAAACAAATTGATTAATCTTTCATTATTACTGTCGAAATACATTATTTATTGTCATTATTGTTAATTTTTTGAACTGATATAATCATTTAAAGGAACCTTCCCTTTAAAAAAATTAAGGGCAAAGTCAGTTTTTCAAATAATTAACACAGTTAACAGTGTTAACAAACTCAACCCCTAATGATTGAGGCAGCTTCGTTTAATTTAGTATAATCCTAACAATTTTAATTATTTCCCTATTGAACCTTCCATTTTCGTGGATCAATAAATTGTAGGATCAAATTTATACCTGTTTTCATTAATGAATTTCATACTCCGAAAAGTTATATCTAAACTCTAATTAGAGGTCATGTCCTGCAATTTTTTACATTTTTCTCATTTTCCGTTTCCTTTGGGTTGAATATATTGTAAACCGACAAAAGTATAGATATATTTATGAAAATGAGCTGTAATACGCGGAGAATAATAGTCAATGATTATCAACAGGCATTTGTATTCGTCAGAAGATTGTACTACCATATATGGACACCATGTATCTAAGCGGTCCATTTCTATAGCTCAATTAGTGCAAATTTCATTGGTTCTTTAAGCGATGCCATAGTAGCTGTCGCAATGGTATAACTTTTTCACATTTGAATTTTACCCGATACAAATTATCAAACCGATAAATCTTTTCGAACTTTAATAATGCCTGAGAATATTAATTTTTATATTTACAGTGCCGAAACACATTATTTGACATTTTCTTTCTTTTAACCCGGGAGAACGCGCAGCGGGTCCACAAGGCCCGGAAGAGGCAAACATTTTTACAGATAATTAACCCCTCAACGAAAAACTTCCAGATTCACAGTAGCTGTATTAAATGTCATTTACTTGCTGACTACATGTATTTCAAGAATTTATCCTCATTTGGTATCTCAGAAAACAGAAGGTCGGGCCTCTCCAGCCCCGATGTCCACGCTCGTGTATCTGTGTTGGATTACTAAGTAGTACAAATAGATCGACACAGTTTATCGCCATTCGAATTACAATTATGAAATAGGAACATTAGCACAGCTTTTAGCTGAAATATCAACTAATTATGAATCGATTACTGAAAAAAATAAAGAAAATGTTGATGTTGAACAAGTCAGAGACCTAAGTCGAATTCTGGGAGGAATTAGACAATTTAACATATATTTTTGAATTTAGAAGTTTGGAGTTAAAATGGTGTAGTAGACGGTATGATGGCTTCAATTAAAAAATGGTGTAAAAAAGAACTAAGCAAAAATATGAGAACTTTCATACAACATCGCGATTAGACTATTCGAATATTTTGATGACGCAAAAATTGTATAATGGGTTCAGAATTCTTGCAAATATTTATTGATGAGAAAGAAATGTATTAATACCCATATACAGACGAATTCAGGAAATTTTGGACTTTAAAGCCAAACTTTTCATCAATACTTTGGAAGTACAAGCATTCATTGATATTCTTCATTTAAATTCACAGCTTATAAGAGATGTATCCGAAAATAATTCTTTAATACTTAATACTCTGTACAACATCACAACAAATGCTTCCTATTAATTAAAATGTAATTTTCTGCTCGTTTTTTTATAAAAACAGAATCCAGGGCCTACGAAACCGGACGGCATTCGGGCAGTGTGATTCATTATAAAATTTTTAGTAATGAGTTATGAAACAGCGAGCAGTTATTTAAACTTTAATTTTGGAGGTGGCCAGTTCTGCAGCAATCTGAAATTTACATAAATACTCAAAATTGTATTGAAAACAGAGGACATCATAATTTTTGCAAAATTTCATTTAAAAGAAATGTATATATTTTTACCATAAAAATATATTCAATCGTAAAAAAAGAATACATTCTCACAACCACATTTTCTGCAAGGTCGTACTAAATATTCTCTGTGTCTTCCTGAGGATTTGCTTCCGACTATTCCTGTCCTTGAACTTCTGATTGTAAAATGTTTCTGCAGTTTCTCTCAATTTGGTTCAAGATACATCGTTAGTAATTTTGTTCAGAATGTCAGAGTTTTAGAAGGTTCGCGATTAAGCCTACAATCATGATTCTATGCTTACTGGTCGTGATATTTTTCCTTCTCTTCACAACTTACTGTCTTTCACATGCCTCAGATCAATGGAAAGGATCTCCTATCACCAATATTTCATTATTTTGTTTCCTTATAAAAAATTCTTTTTCGGAACGGATTTGAAATGGCATATAGCAGGTTGTTTTATGAAAATGTTGCTGATTTCCATCCAATTATAACCGATATTATCTCTCTCTAACTTTGAAAGTATACCAGTTGCAGAAAGAATTTCTTCACAACTTCAAAATCATTTTTATTTTAATTTTCTTTTCAATTCGTGCAAGCAAACGGGCTGGGAGGGGGGGGGAGAATGTTCTGGATTGAGAAGTCTATCTTCTTAGGTTTCCAGGGGGTTGCTTAGCCAACAACATTAAAGCGTAATCATCAGTGTAGTGTTATTGCTTCGGCATCCAAACCTTTCAGCCATACATATCAGGACCTTAACACCTATGAAGTTCGTGTTCTGCAGCCAGTGAAACAAAGCTGATGAAATTTCATTGTAAGCTTTTGGGAATTTATGCCCCCTCAAGTGTATATGCATACTTTATTGCTGTTCAAGGTATCTTCCAATGAGACCTGTACGAAGGTGATATATATAGAGACAGATATCTACTATAATTTGCCAACCCGACAAGGATTGTTGCTAGAAAAATATTTTCGGCAGTGCCAACTGTAAGATAATTATGTCCTCCGCCTTTTCTATTCTTAAAAAAAAATGCACCTCGCCTTTTATTTAGCGTGGATTCAATTATAAATGTCCGCTTCTCTATGTTAATATTAGCTGATTTCATTCTCTCATTCATATCTAAGCATATAGAACAAACATAACAATTGGCGAACCAAAAACCAATATTGGCAATGGTGTTAAATAGATTTTTGAAGTACCAGAAAATAACTATGAGAGACATCAACAATCTTTCTGAATCGAATTCATCAACTCCCACCGTCTCGAAATTACTTTCTTTGTTTTATCAAAACGTACGTGGTCTTCGCACTAAAACTAAAGATTTTTTCAGTTCTCTGGCTTCTGTCGATCAAGATGTTATTTCAATTACCAACACATGGCTTTCTGAAGATATTGATTCCTTGGAACTTTTCGACGATAGATACATGGTATTCCGATGGGACCGTGATTCCTCATCCAATTCTTGTAGACGTGGTGGTGGTTTTCTTATAGCTATAAAAAGTGATTTTCTCCCTGTATTTTGGATTTGCTGGTTTGCATCTCGAGGCTGTCTGGATTTCAGTCAAAATAAATCACAAGCAAAAAATGCTTGTTTATGTTGTTTATTTTCCGCCTTTCTCTCTTGCCTACACGTATGTAGAATTCTTTGATTGCTTTGAATGATTTCGAATTGTTGATTATATTTTCATCTGTGGTTATTTTAATTTATTTATATATTATGATTTTAGTGATCACAAGAACAAAATTGTAAATGAATTATCCAATTTTATGAATCCTTATGTTTTAGGGTCTTTTAACAATACTTTTAATTTTAATAATAATTTCTTGGCTTTATTTTAACTCATATTAATTTTAGTCATATTTCTGTCTGGTACATTAATAGTTCTTTGGTTCCCGAGGACAAACATCATCCTGGTCTGTCAGTTTCCGTATGTTTTGTTGTTGTCCACCTCAATAAGAGGAACGTGAATATCTTTAGATGCGATTTTAGACGTGCTGATTTTTTTTAACTATTTGGTATTTGTTCCGTGGGATCGATTGGAATTTTTTGCTTGATTTTATTGACAGCGACGAATGCAGTTTTCAGCATTTATAAACGTTTAAATTATGTTTATAGCCTAACAATTCCTTTGAGACAATTGCTACTAAGATATTTCCCTTCTGGTACTCAATTTAAACTATTAGATTGTTAAAAAGAAAAGCCAGATATTATAAAAGTGGAAAAAACCCAAGAGTCCGTACAGGGTTTAATCTGGCCCTGATGATTACTTATTTAGGAGCGGCGTTGCATCCAGTTACAGCATGTTATATTTCGCGTGGAAATTGAATTGTGTTTGTGTGACATTTTATGCTAATGCTTTTCTATATTATTTTTCTTGTATTTAGCTTTGTTTCCATGTGGGGATAATTTATTAATGTAAGGGAAGATTTGCAGAATTTGGGCCAGGGTCTACATTGAACCGGTATCATATCTCCAATTTTTTTAAATATTTGGACTGAAATATAGGCAAATTATAATATATTGAAACCGTTGCAATTGGGATGTATAAATATTTTTTAAGAGAAAGCTTTACGTGGTTACACTTTGAGAACAAGTGTTTAGATTTAAAGTCATCATTTAAATATTTAAACAAAAAACACTTTCTCCCTACCTAGTTTCAAAGTATGTAAGAAAAAAATATTATTATATCCTCAGATAGGAAACTTGTTTGAATACAATTTACTGTAATAATTTCTTTAAAATAGTTTGACAGTAATGTTAGGTAATTGTTTTCCCTTTTTTGACCAAAAGTTTCCTTGATTAGACATCAAAGAGTTGCCTAGATTGGACTGTTTATATCAATTGTATTATTATCTCAAACTAGAGGAATAGTCAAAAAGTAGTTGTAATTACTAATAGACCTCATAAATTTGAAGTGAATAAGTCAAAGCAAATATAGAAAGGACTTTAAAAGGACACGAATGACATTAAATGCGTATGAAAAAGAAGAACAGCTAAGCTTACGTAACTTCGTATCGTATGTGAGGAAACAGAGGATGAAAAAGAAATGATATAGGGCACAAAATGTCATACTTGGGTGTATACATTATTTGCTGGAGGGAATTTGAGATTCAAAAAATATTTCTGCTTTAATTGTGCTGAAAGGAATGGGTTGTCCAATTTGGGCAGCCAGTTTCCTTAATGGGACTCATGAAATAATTTTAACTGCCTATTTCCTTTATTTAAATTGTGTTTCATAAAATTTAATTACGTTGTTTTGAAGATAAATAAACTCCAAAAATTTCTAATTGTTTTTAATTAAAATTACTTCTCTATCACTACATTAAAATCCTTCCAGGTGGTCCGAATTCTGCAACCTTTCCCTATCATCTATTTGTAAAATCTGTAGGAATGATATTGCGAGTATTATGTATATTGAAATCCCGATTGCTTCAGTAAGTTTTTGTAACAGAGGATGTCTTGTATTAGAGGATGAAATTTAGATTCCCATTATCAGCCTGAGACAGAGGAGTAGTTAATAAATGGGTTGCAAGCGGATACCCTGCCAGCCAAAATTTGAAAATCGCTCTTTCAGCTGGAAAAGTTACTGTCAAGGTATCTTTAGATATTTAGAAAAAGGGAAACCAGTCACCGGAAGGAATGATGCTTTATTCCTGCATTATTCATTCAAAGAAAAAATGAAAAAAATAATGACGAATGATGCTATTTCCTGCATTATTTATTCAAAGAAATAATGAAAAAAAATAATATCATTTAGCAGAAATGGAGATTCCTTTCCACCACGATTTTTCACCAGCTCACACTTCTACAAATCATACACATTCCGCATCATCCCCTTTCTCACATGATTTCCGTTCGAGCGTTCTCCTGCATGCTTCTAGTTATCGAGATTTCGGATTACCACTTCTTCCCAAACATAAGAAAATGGCTGATTCGAATGGAATTTTCACTGAAACCAGTATGAATTTAGAATGTGTAAAACATTACTACGGCATATAAAGAATAAATTCAAGACGGTCTTAGGACGGATTCTTTAAACTATTTATTATAGGTAGGCTTTGGTAAAATATTAAAGGAAAGTGCAAATGAATATCATAGTATTTACCATTGTATATTTGGTAAGCTTCATAACATTTTGCTGCGATCTGCAATTTATAAGAAAAGACTTGAGGGAAATTAGTGATTTTTTTAAAGAAACCTTTATATCTTCCTCAATATTGGTGCTATTTTTATTTTTATTTCGTACAAACATTTCGTAAATATTGCTTATATCAAACAAAAGAATTGATGCAGATTCAAACCATTATCAGCTTTCGGTGAAGAGGGGTGAGTCAAAATCCCTTTCGAAATCATCATTTTCTGGTGCGTCCTCTAAATCCCTCGTGACTGAATTTTCAATGTAAATTGTGAGTTAAAACGTATTGTTTATATACGTTTTAACTCAGAAGTTCGAGGTAATTTCCGAAAAAAATGTGCAAATTTCAAAAAGTGTTTCGCAATTATGGCCAGCGCTGCATTATTTTAAATGCCATCTTCTGCCTCCAGATGTCGTTTGCGAACCCATGTATCGAAGTGATTTTGGATGCTTATCGTATTCCTGATCTACGCTTACAATTTGGCAACTTTTTTTATCGCCTTGTATGTATAGTATACTATCGCATAGTTCCAATGCATTAAAATAATATCGCGTAATTACTGCATGTTTAATTTTTAAAGCCTGCAAAAAATAAACCTTGAAAAAAATATAAAAAGTTATAAAATTTCAAGAAAAAAAAAGAAATTCTCTAAATGCTTATCGTATTTCCAAATGTGAATTTTTAAAAAAAAATGTAGATGAAAATTTCTTATGAATGTATTCGTTCTTTTAATTTTATCAAATGTCTATTTGCAAGCACCGTATCCCCAGTGGATTATTCTCTAACATCCGGAAAAGCGGTATATTTCATTAAATTCTGAAAACTTACTTTTTTCTTTGAAACGCAGTGCTATGAAGAGTCTCTTCTTTACACGTTTAATAAATAACACCATTCTGATCTTCATTATCTTACTGTAACTTTGAAAAGCATTATTGCAAAAAGGGATATGGATACGAGTTTTATAAAGAAAATGATTTATGTAAGAAGTTATAAAAAAATTCAATAAGTAAAAAGAATAATTTTTTATTTATTGTATTTAAGCAGATACCATATTATTTAAATATAAACCAATATATTTACTATTAATATTCATAATAGCTACAAGTGCATAGAAAGTGGGATGAATGGTGTTAATTAACATAAATTTTAATTGCAGTACTACGTCAAATCTGATGTTATTAATAGCAGCTTTTCATGCAGTAGAAACTGTAAACAATTGCTTATATCAGCAGCCAGAAAAGATTAAGTGTTTTAGCTCTGTTCAAATTATAAAAAGAACGAATCTGTCAAATAAAGTAACATAAACAAACATGTCCGCACGAAAACAAAGTGGACAAAATTTTATTTTATAATAAATAGACCGTCTTTTTTCCAATAAATGCTTAGATTTTGGAAAACTGGTACTTAATTATTAATATTCTTCTTAAATATAAAAATAATTAATAGATAAAATAACTACTTCTCTACATAAATAAACAAAACAATCTTTTATGAATCTTACCGTAAAGATGGTACAAAATGTATGCTATGGTGCTATACATCCGCAGTTGCATTTCGAAATTTCCCATCAGAGGTATTAATATTTATGTTCAAGAATTTTTAAAAATGGTAAATGCTTTTTGAACATTTTTGGCGATTTACTCAGAAACTCTTGAATACTACTGGATATTATGGCAAAATTTTAAACTTCAACTGTAAGCTGTTGATTTTACGGCTTTGATTGTATTTCATTTTTTACCTAAGAATCCAACCTTGCACTTTCTGATGTTTTATGAACATTCCAGCTTCTTTTTATGATAACTTTTCTCTGTCAATTCTTAAACCGTTTTGTAGAATTATTCCTTTCTGTGGTTCAATTAGAAAATTAGAAAGTTCATTAAGAAGGTCATATCACAATTTAACTTTAATTAAAGAAAACATTTCAAAAGAAACTAAAATCATCTATCGTGATTAGCAACGCTTTTCGTTGAATTGTGTAACAATAATGGCATTTACATGAAAAGTAATATAATACAATAACTTCTTATTTCAATGTATAGATTTTTTACGGTATTTAAAAGGGAATTTGTCTCTGTATAAAAATTGCTGCCCTCGATCTTAGCAGTCTGACGGCGGCATAAGTAATAGGAGAATATAAGTTAACGGCTGGTGTCACTCACAGAGAAGAAGAAAAAGA
This sequence comes from Araneus ventricosus, assembly GCA_013235015.1. NCBI lineage: Eukaryota > Metazoa > Arthropoda > Arachnida > Araneae > Araneidae > Araneus > Araneus ventricosus. Next base: position 10,168 of record BGPR01006134.1, on the reverse strand, counting down.
ATCAGAGGTATCACCCCCATAGACGCTAATGGCAACTTTTTTAACATCGAACGTCACATAGACAGTACGCCATCTATCGCGAACTAGGAACTAACCAGAATACGTCAGCGTGACGTCTTTGGGGCGCAACTGCAAACGAAACCAATACTTATCGTCGTGACAACGATGTAAACAATTATTAAAATATTTATTGTATATTTAATACGGTGGATCGAAATTTTTTTTTTCAGAATTTTAAATCCTACCTATACAGAAAAGATGTTCTATGGTATATAGATAAATGGAAAAATAAAATAAAAAATTAAATTTTAGGTTAAAAACCGCCGCAAGGGGGTTGAAGTTTGGAAAAAAAATAGAAAAATACCTAATTTTGATTATGCGATTTTTTTAAAAAAATTATTATTAATTAAAACCTACCTATGCGAAAAAGATGTTCTATGGTATGGAGATTAAGAGAAAATAATAAAAAAATTGTAATTCTAATTTAATGCCGTAAGGGGTTGAATTTTCGAAAAAGAAAATAACAAATTTGATTATACGATAAAAAAAAAAAAATATTATTAATTAAAACCTACCTATGCGGAAAAGATGTTCTATGGTATGGAGATTAAGAGAAAAATAATAAAAAAATTGTAATTCAAAATTTAATACTACCGCAAGGGGGTTGAATTTTCAAAAAAAAAAGGAAAAATACTTAATTTTGATTATTGATTATACGATTTTATATTCGAAATAATTGTTTTTTTAAATATAAATAACCAAAAGTGATGATTAATGAGTAGTGAGTAGTATAATGTACTTTGCAACATTTTATGACTCAGCTCCCCCTCCCCACACCGTCAAATCAGTCCGGCTAAACAACTAGAGCAGTAGGCAATCCCATATTTTTTCTGTCTCCTGCTTTATCCTCCCACGCCTCCATAAGTCGGAAGTGGTACTTCATGGAATCCTCCCCACAGTCACACCTGTAGTGACAGAACGCCGCCCCGTGTCCCCGTGCCTGATGCCATGACAGCAACAGTGCCGGTTGGGTGCACACAGGACTACCTGTGTTGAAAAAAGTTTTAGCTGCAGTTAGAACATTGGATCGATTTGGTATTTCTGACCGAGCAGGCGCTGCCATCGTATCAGCTGCTCTTCAAGATGTGGGCATTATCTCAGAAAGAAATGTTCTGAACGTTGTTTACAGAAATAAAATTCGGCGTAGGAGAACAAAGGCAAGAACCACTCTATTGTCTCAGGTCATAAAAGATTATGATCATGACCAGTTTGGTTTATACTTCGATGGGCGAAAAGACAGGACTCTATCAATGGAAGACAACAGAAGAAAGGTCATAATAGAAGAACACATAAGCTTGGTAAAATAACCTGGCTCTGAGTACATCGGCTACGTGTCTGTAAATTTCGGGAGAGCGCAAAATATTACAAATAACATATATAGTTTTTTTCTCATGCGTTGATAATGACATAGATGAAACGAAGTTGGTTTCAACGGAATATCTGTCAACACAGGTGTCAAAGGAGGTATTATACGTAGCATGGAACTGATCCTGAATCGTTCACTACAATGGTTTGTGTGCGAGCTACACGCCAACGAGCTTCCACTACGTCATCTTTTCGCGCACGTGGATAAAACCACAACTGGGCCCAGTAGCCTGACTGACGAAATAAGAAAATCGTTGACCGGATGCGAGAAGCTATCTGTAGTTTCATCCACGCCAATAGAAAACACGCTAAGTGAAGTGACTAAAAAGAAAGACTTAAGTACCGATCAACTGTACTTAATGGAAATTTGTGAAGTCATAAACTGCTGACATTGCAGATATAGTCTGTCGAAGATAAATCCGGAAAAGTTTGCCACTCAAGGTGGCTTAGAATCGCGGATAGAGTTCTCAGGTTCAATGTAGCTCACGAAAATTCATCCGAGGCATTTTTGACATTAACGACATTCGTTACAAAAGTCTATGCGTCTATGTAGTTCAAGATCAAAACGCAACCATAATTTATGAGGCACAGCATCTGCATCGATCAATCGTTCCATCGCGTTATTTCTCGAATGATTTGAAGGACGTCATAGACCCTGCTATTAAAAGAAACGGATTTTTTGGCTATCCAGAAAATGTCCTGATATCAATGCTAGATGACGACAGAAATCACATAAGGGGATTAGCCCTTCGAAGAATTTTGAAAGCACACAAAGTCATTGCCTACTGCTCTAGTTGTTTAACCGGGCTGATTTACCGGTGTGGGGAGGGAGAGCTGAGTCATAAAATATTGCAATGCACACTATACTACTCACTACTCATTAATCATCACTTTTGTTTATTTATATTGCAAAAAAACAATTATTTCGAATCTCAAATCCTATAATCAATAATCAAAATTAAGTATTTTTCCATTTTTTTTGAAAATTCAACCCCCCTTTCGGTAGTATTAAATTTAGAATTTAAATTGTTTCGTTATTTTTCTCATAATCTCCATACCATAGAACATCTTTTACGCATAAGTAGGTTTTGATGAATAATAATATTTTTTTAAAATCGTATAATCAAATTTCAGTATTTTTTCATTTTTTTCAAAAATTCAACCCCCTTGTGGTAGTATTAAATTTTGAATTGAAATTTTTTTATTATTTTTCTCTTAATTTCCATACCATAGAACATCTTTTCCGCATAGGTAGGTTTTAATTAATAATAATTTTTTTAAAAAAATCGTATAATCAAAATTAGGTATTTTTCTATTTTTTTCAAAAATTCAACCCCCTTGCGGCGGTTCTTAACCTAAAATTTAATTTTTTATTTTATTTGTCTCTTAATCTCCATACCATAGAACAGCTTTTCCGCATAGGTAGGTTTTGATTAATAATAATTTTTTTCTCCATAGAAGAGCGATCCACCATATTATACAGCTTGTTTTAGTTTTATTGTACAGTTTTTGTGTTCAAAGTACATGTTTTTATTAAAATTACTTTTTAAAATTATTGTTATTAGAAAAATTATTATTCATGCATTATAATTTAGAACTTTTTATTTATAAATTAGGTATTAACTGATATTGCAAATAATTTCTTTAGTTATTTTAAGTATAAAAATTGTCGTTCTTTTTGTAGTACTTGTTTTTATACCAAATTTTTCTTAATTTGAATTTTTGGGTAAATTCAATTTTTATTGTGGTCCCATCAACTTCAAATTAGAGAATTAAGATTTTTGTAAATAAATATTCAGTTTGAATCTCTTTTGGGGAATAATTTGTCTAAATGCTCATTCTTGTATGATTTCACGCTTCTAAATAATTTAAAATAATAAATGAACGGAAAACACAAAATGTTTCCTGAAGGAAAAAAAGAAAAGCTGCATCGATTTTAGTAATAAATAACACCTGCTTATTTTCACAATTCTTACTTCAGTATTTTTTAATATTTTGTATTAAATTAACTCTCTCTTTCTAAGCTTTATGATTCATTGATTGCAGTGTAAAATATAAACTCCCATCTCATTATACTCTCTTTATTAAAAAATAGTAAGATCTTTATTATTCTTCGAGGAGTTAGTTTATTTCGAATATGCCTCTGTAAATGATATCTTGCTCTAATCTCCAAGTGGAGTGTAGTCTTCTTTGTTTGTTTCTATGGTGTGAGTCATTCACTTATGTCGATTTTACCTTTATAAAGAGAAATCTACATTTCTCGAGTCGTCATAATAATGTCTGCATCTGCGAGGCGGCAGTTCTATTCCGAGTTCTGGGGGTTCATCCCTTGCACATCCCGCAGTATGGAATATCTTTCAGAGTGGATAAAGACCTGTATTCAAGTGGATTCATTATTTTAAGTCAATCACAGACGATTCGAACAAGCTGTATCTGTTGATAGGAGGTTCTTCCTCGACGCAGCCATTGTAATGATCTAAAACTGTAATATTCAAATACTGAAAAGACGAAAATCATGGAATACCACCAAATATGTTGTTGCACCACCTTTTTCCCGGCGAAGTTCAGCAAATTCACTGGGAATTGACTCAATAAGAGGAGGAAAGCAGAATCGTCGAAACTCGCCTTTTACAGTGAAGATTTGGACACGAGGGGACCGACCAGAAAGGGACGAGGAACAAAACAATTTGGGCACACTCTGTTTCAAAAAAGCTGATAAAATATTTTTGGAGTGTTTTTTGCTTATAAGATGCAGAGTTTTCAACAAATATATAGGGAACTTATAGAATAAGTGACTATATATTAGCGAAGAATTCTATTAAAATATGAAGTACATACTTTCAATATTTCATTAAATGTGAGAAGTTTTAGTAAATAATTGTTTACTGCGCATCTGCGAAAAATAGTATATTTTTTCTTTCATAATTTGGAAGCCAGATATATAGGTCAGATATAAAAATTCCCTTAAACTAAAAAAAATACTTACACTATAAAGATTTAGAAAGATATTGGCATTGCAGCGAGTGGAAGTTTTGTTGGTCTCAAAGAGAAACAAAATAACTGAAAAAATGAAGAGGTTTTTTTTCACAAAGTGATATTTTTTAAACTTAAATTTTCTAACAGTAATCGTTCAACTGCAGTTAAATATGTATATTATATTGTAGCTGCCTTCAACCACCAGCTTGTTCGCCGGGAATATATTTTCAACTGACTCTCTTTTGCATAATTTGATAATTCATGATTTCCTTGACAAAGTAATTTGAAATTGCGGTAAACATTTAATCAGCGTTCTTTTCGTAGCCTTGCACTTGTTCCTTTTCTACATGAACGTCCCTAAAAGAGTCAAGTAACTGTTCCCGTCATGAAACACCTAATTTTAGTTATTGACGCGAACTTGAATTTAACAAATTTGATCTCAACATGAAAATAGCGCGGTATGTTTTATGTCCAGCATCATGGCTTAACACATACTGATAAATAAATTGAAACACAGCAGCCCCATTCATTCAGTTTACTGGATTATTTCCTTATATACTTAGTATCTTTACAGACGACTTGAGGACTTTCTTTACAGAGTTCATGTAAAAATTGATAAAAAAAAAACAAAAGTAAAATCCATTAGGATATTATCTAAGCTTTCAACAATGGAGGAGAAACACTCCAATAAACATTCGTTTAAACAATGAAAACGGTTTGAATTTCATTGTAACAATGAAAAGTATTGTTGTAAATTATGCCAAATATATTTTTTAAAAATTTATTAAAATTATTGAAACAAATCCTATGACAACTTAATTGATATTCAAAAGATAAAATTTTTAAATTTTTAGATGGTGTAAAAATAATTTTTGTGATTTAAAATTTTTGGATGTTATTAAGTAAAACCGCCAAAATTTAGCTTAATGCTTAATTAATTAAAATTTAAATAAAACGGCTCCGAGGTGCACATTTCCAAAGCAAAGTAGGTTTTTGCCAAATTTCGCTTTTTCGGTCTGGCTGACTCTCCTGTTGAGAACTAACACTCATACGCTCAGAGAGACACACACATATACATTCTCCTATAATATTAGTAAAGATAATGTACGATAATTCAGCATATTCAACCTATATAAAATTCAATAAAACTATTTAAACATTCATGTAACAAATTGTAAGAGGACACCAAGAACTTCAGCACCAGGCGCCCCCTACATGCTTAGTTAACCCCTGCTGTTATGATTGAAAATATCAAAATGAATTGAAGAAGTGACACAAAGAACAAAAACATATAACAGACAAATATATTTACCAGCATAATAATAAAGAGAAAATTTAAAACTAGAAGAATGCTTCTTCAAAGTGAGGTTCTTATGCATGTATAAACCTATGGAAGCGGGAGGTATAACAAAGAAGAATAGTAGTTATAAAGCAAATGTAGGAGTGGAAACGCATCGTAGCACGCTAGAGGGCATTATTGTGGATTACGTAAAACTTCCTATCTCGAATCTGTCTCAGAGGTAGTATGGTGGAAGGCTATAGTAATTCGAACTAGAACAGCGGTTCACAAGCTTTTTCCCTTTCATACCCCTTTATTAATCATATAATTGGTAGCCTAGAGGCAAGGTATGGGTTCTGGGGTCGGAGCGTTCCAGGTTCGAAACCTTATACCACTGAAGATCCATTGTGTATGGAACCCGTTGCAAGCTAAATATCAATTTGGTGGCCAAACGTCCTCCCTGTGGTATGGCGCGGAAGTTTGGAGAGGGGATGCCAGCTCAGGTGTCGCCCTCGCCATCCGAACACGGTTTAAAATTAAGAGGACCGTCCGAAAATAACCAGCAAGTTTCTTCGAAACGGAACTTTAATCTAACTAAACTGAACCAAACAAAACTAGTCATTATTTTTGAGAACCCTAAGTTGTCATGTCAACCCAACCGTCCCTCTTCGTAAGCTTCGAAATTTTAATGTCTTAGTTAAGCTTAAGAGTCTGATTCTGCATTTTTTCGCGTAATATTGAACCGCGGTCATTCGACCGCGGTTCAAAATTACAAGGACCGCCCCAAAAGAGCCCTCATGTTTCTTCAGAACGGGACGTTAATGTAACTAAAAAAAACTAGTCATATTATTTTTGAGTAACCTGAGTTGTCGTGTCACCCCCACCATCCCTCTACGTAGGAATGTTTTTATTTGTAAATGTAATGGCTTAATTAAGCTTAAGAGACTGATTCCGCAATTTTTCTCCATTTTTTATGATAGTGTTAGTTCAACTCCAAAACAAATGAAACGAACAATTAAATGAAAGACAACTAATGATGAAAGAAAAGTATAACTCATACTGATGTTCAGTTATTCACTTCTGCGTTTAATCGTGTTTTAAATAAAATCTTCGAAACCAGAAGCTTTGAGAATTTTTCGGATTTTTCAGGATAACTCTAAACGAAAATGGAAAGAATTGAAAATGGACAGAAAGAAAAGATGCGCCTAGTTTGAGTACAGCATTTTCGGGGACATGTGTGACAAATTCATGAACGTGAAATATGATTAATGATAGGCGGCGCTGACTACAACCAAAAGTCAATCAATTAATAGGTATTAATTTACTCCTCCCTTTTTTCTTATTTCGTGAATAGGCTTTCCACGAATTATAATAGCAAAAATTTTACGTTTCGCATGAACATAGGAAAACAGAAATTTTTAAATCTATTTTAATCCCGTCAGTCTTTTGTTTTCCGCCATTACGATGGTCGTTCTCACGCACTCCTGACTGGTCAGCTGCCTTCTCCCATGGGAACGCGTACCTTTTAGTTTAGGAACCTCTAAACTAACAGATGTAAAATCATACTAGCATATAGTGGCTTAGTGTAATCGCCGTTCGTTTGCACAGAGATCGACACCCGATGAGGCGGATTCCGAATCACCATATTTTTGCACTACTGCAGCAAACTATGCGTTACGGGTTTTTTCGAGTGATGCAGCAGGAATCGGAAACGAACGACATGAACCCAAGAAAATACAAGGCCACGATGGGATTCGATTTGCTTGGGTTGTGCTTGGATTCTGCGATGCTCTGCCTCCAAATCCTAATGTAATTTAGAGCAATATTCGTCTTAGATTTAATTCTGACAAGATGAGTAATTAATTTCTAATGGTTTTGTTTTCTTTTAAAATTAATTTATAATAAGAAGGGAGAAAGTAAAGAGAGATGGTGCGAGGGGATGAATTGGGAGGGAAAAAGTTAATGTAAATATTATATCGCAATAATTGTATACCTGTTTGGAATTTTCTCGTCGCACACAAGAAAATGTACTTTCGTCTGTTCACTTTGGGTCAGTCGGCACTTTCTCTCAATGTGCGTCTCTGCAAGTGTCTAGTGTTCGCCACAGGTCTCCACTCTGACATTTTTTTTAGACATCAGGTTGATGTTTAAAAAAATGGTGCGTCATAATGCAGAAAAGTATCCAGGTGACAGCCATTAATACAATTAAAATCAAAACCGAAGTGTTTAGAGATCGCTGGAGATCTACACACACTATACAGAACATTTAGTTGTGCGTCAGCATAATGAGAGATGGTTTCAGTATCTTGCTGACAAAAAAATTATTTAAAAATGTAAAGAAAATGTACTGAAAATATAGAAAATCTTTTAAGCATATTCTAAATACTCAAATACGAAGTTGAAAAGGCTATTGACTTGTGAGTCAGCCAACAAACTACAAAATAAATAAATAAAAATTGATGATATTGATCTGCTTGCGAATTTGAAAACACGTAAAAAAACCCACAAGCATAATGCTTTGAAATTTTACCGCTACCTGATTTTAAATTGAATGTGTTCCAGTACATGTCTTCTAAATCAAATGAAGGCATAAAATTAGGTTACCCTGATAATACCGCAAAAAAATCCTCGAGATCTTCCAAATATGTGCTCCCCTAGGCAGTTGCCTACATTGGCTGTATCATAATCCGACCCTTCGTCTCTCCATGATGCGCCGGGGTCAAGCTTGTATCGGAGGTGGTGGCTATGACTTCCAACAATTAAATTAGCATCAATTTTAACTCCGTGTGAGCCTATTCATTATTTTTGCAGATGAGATTGTGGAAACAGACCGACTTGATGAAATCCACTTACAGGCATTTGCCGACGATTTTGTTTCCTCATCATTGGGAGAACTCTCCAGAAACTGGAACAGTATACTAATCTAGCACTAGAATCTTTTAAGATTTGGACTGACAAAAATAATTTCGATATCGCAAAACAAAAATCACAATATTTGCTAACTGTCCAGAGATCCAACCGTTAGATGGAACGCCCAACCAATAAAAAGAACATCTCTAAAATACCTAATTAAATTCGATGAAACACATAAAGGGGCAGGGAGCTAAATCTGTCAGCCAATATCAGCGACTGTACAGTATAAAAGGTCCTGGTTGGGGACACATTAGGTAAATTTTACGAAAGTCTACTCTACAGAAGTGGCGCGAGCTACTGCTTTATAACACTTGGTGCATGCATAGGAGGGTACAACTTCGATAATTTGCAATCGTATACACTCTGCTTATCAAGTCCGATAATATTTATCTCACCTCGTAAGGAAATTAAGGAATTAATCCAGGAAAATATGCTGAATAATCAGTGACAAATTTATTGAAAAGAAATATGTTTCAACCAACATTATCAGTGAAGCCTCAATGAAAAGTTTGAATTCATAACTGGACTAGGAACTCTTATAAATTTAATACCTAAGTAAATTAATTTACGATAATTGAGAAAACAATCATGATTTCAAATAATCAATGATCTACCATGAGTTCATATTTTTTTAACATGTGGATGACATTTTTTAGCTCAGGCTGTTGGAGTGTTTGACTGACTAAGCCCTGTTAAGCATGCACATCCGTATGTAAAGTGGATTTGCGGCGGAAATGGGTGTCGGCTCCGAGGTCCTGAGGCTCACAAACCCAAAACTGTCATCTTCTACCGAGAATTATGTGTTGTTTGAAATTCGGTATTGGATAGTTTCGAATTTTTTCGAAACTCTTAAGGATAACACTAAGAATTAATTTAGTCTATATTGTTTCAGTAAAATAAAACACTGTTCTTTAATCGAACGGCCGTTAACACTCGCGTTTACTAATGAATATGAGTCAGCATAGAACCTAATGATTTATCCATGATATTTTTATCAGAATGTATTGTTTCTTGTATGACGATGAATTTTGAAGAGTGGAGTGACGGTTCGTATATCGCCCTAGTCATCCTGTTGCTTTTCCATCATGCTGCTCTAGCTACAAAAAAAGACATTTATCAAACATAATAAAACCGTATATTTTGAGCCATAAAGAATGTACTAGGATTTTTAAATAAAAAGGAAACAAAATATCTTATAAAAAATCATTAGAACTTCTATTAGTAATAAGATAAAGACAGGCTAACCATAAACAATTCTTAATGTGTGTCCTAATTAATTCATTAAGTATAAGCAATAGGAAACTTCGAAAAAAAAGGAAATTATCTAACTAAAATCATGGTGCAAAGTACTTCTCTCCTCAACTTCTCACATTTAATCTTGCACTTACCAATGGAAGAATGACCATTGTGGAACGAGAATATGAAAAAGGTACTACGGAACATAAATAGGAAAGTGGAGACAAATTACTTCTTTATATAATTTATTTTAAATACTTTCTGGTTGAAAGATTAAATTAAAGTTCAAATCATTAATATGTCATTAACCATTCAATTCCATTTAGAAGAGAGAGAAAA
>BGPR01006133.1:28458-84008 GCA_013235015.1 Araneus ventricosus | reverse complement strand
TTTCCAAACGTACGCCTGCCCCTTTGAGTGTCTGGCCCTGAGCCTACCTTTTGAAATTGGATGGCAAATCCTTCGGTATTATCGGAATGCGTGAAATTAAAACACTCTCACGACGTTTGGACCTAGGTGTGCAATTTGTAACCGTGCGCAGTCTCGGTACATCGAGGTTATGTATCAATAGTACTGGCACACCGACTTTTAATATCAGCTTGTCGGAAGGTACCCCTGACAATTCTAAGGAGTTCAAGAACTCTACAGGATATGATGTTACTTGTAACATATATTTTTTTTATGTATCTGACTTAAACATTCATTAATCAGTGCCAAAATTACTAATTCAACAACCATTCTCTATTCTTCATATATTCTCCGTTACTGTAAATTACATCATTGTACTCAATTGTATCATTAGGTGCTTACAATCTGTGTAATATAACATCCACCATGCTATATGTCATGGACCTAGCTTCTACCATTCAACAGAAAACATAAAACAAAATACTCTATCGTCGCATATTTTCCTTTAGTTATAATAAACTTTAGTTTCTAAATTTTAATCTAAAAATTATTGGAGCTATATTATATCTATCAATAGATTTCTGTCCCGGCGTCAATTTATCGACAGCTTCCTGAATAAAATCTGATATGGAAAAGTATAAATCACTAAAATTAAATAGACTGCAAACTCGAAAAATGAAAATCAACCGTCGAGTTGAGTAATTACATTTATTATTCCATTAATAAATTATTTGTTTATTTCCTCTGAAAGATCACATAATCGCGGCTTTCTTTATGATCACGTGATGTCTGACATTCAAAATAAGTTATTCCATGTGTAGTTTGGCCGTCAAAGCGTAACAGACAGACACACTTTCTCATTTAATATATTATTAAGGATTTATTATTTTTTCGGAAACGCAGGTAAAAATGACAGTTGATATGAACTGCAGTGATTTTTTAATCTAATTAAATAAGCTTTAGAATTCTTTAAGAACCAATGAAAACATTGCCAAACGATATTTGAAAAAAAATAAACAGAGAAAATAATGGCAAAGTTGCCTAGCAACGCATCAGTATCAATTCTAGTATCATTAAGTTTGATTTATTTTAAAATCGTCTGCGTGCCAACTTTTTTTTCAAATTTTGAAAAATTAATACAAATTGAAGGAAAAATGTCACAGACATAAAATTGATATCATTAAAAAGGTAAAATTTTGAACTTTAAGATGGCATTAAAATAATTTTCGGGGGATAATTTGCTCCGAACTTACAGCGGAAAAACGTTTTCGGTTACTTTTTAATTAACTGACTGTTTAATTAACTTTAGCGCTTTAAAAAGTTGACAGTAATCTTACCCTAGTCTTAATTAATAAGTGTGCAAAGTTTGGTCGAAATCAGTGCGGTGGTTTAGGAGGGAATGTGGAACATAGATACAAACATACAAACATACAAACCCACAATGACTTTTTTTATATTAAAATAACTAGTAAAATATTTCTCCGTAAGAAAGCAGTTTTTATCGATCTTCGTAGTTACATATAATGGCTTAGTTTATCTAATAATTTTTCTTAAGGGGAGTTGGAACCCTATGTCTGTTAACCCTAACCCTGTTACCTCCATGTACATTTTTCTTAAAATCTGTTACAGATTTTGTTTGAAATTTTTTATACAAGTAAAGTACATCTTTCTCATTACACTGAAATTAATTTTATAAAAATTCAAAAACTTATTTTTTACAAATTTATTTGTGTGAAAACAAAAAATGTAAAATTGGCCATTTCGATGCACCTTTCCTCAAAATTCGCTATAGATAATGTTTGAAATTTTTTATACAAGTAAAGTACACATCTCTCATTATACTAAAATTAGCTTTTTCAGAAAAAACTAAAAACTTTAATTTTTACAATTTTTTTGTGTCAAAATAGGGAAAAATTTCACTATGTCTAATTAAATATTTTGTAAATTTATAAAAAATTAAAAATTAACCAAAAGTTCATTCCAGTATAATGAGAAAGGTTGACTGTACTTTATAAAAAATTTCAAACATGCATCTATAAGAGATTTTGAGAAAAGGTGCATCGAAAATGCCAATTTCATATTTTCTTTCTGACACAAAAAAATTGTAAAAAATAAGTTTTCGATTTGTTTTAAAAATCATTTCAGTATAATGAGAAATATGTACTTTACTTGTATAAAAAAATTCAAACATGAATTTATAACAGATTTTGAGAAAAGGTACATCGAAGGAACAGGGTTAGGTTTCCAACTCCACTTAAAGAGTTTTAATGTTATTAATAATTCATAGTAAAGAACAGAAGGTCTTGAATTAGAATAAATGGCAATAGATACTATTTATCTGCCAGAAATAGCAAATCACGACAAGTTCTGAAACTGGCAAGTAAATACAGTTTTAAGATTAATTAGGATACATTAATGTTTCGAATTCCATCAGGGAGGGTTCATTCAATAAAGTCTTCATTAAATATTGATTATTTACATAAGAAACTAAGTTTTGAGGAGCACGGTAGGAGCTTATTTGTCTTACTTTTTCTTGGTTTTCATCAAAGTTGCAAAGTGCATTTTTGAAAATTAATCGTAAAGTAGAGAAACATTTGAGGTATAAAAGCCATTAACTCTTTAATCCCGAGGCGACTTTTGTCTTCTAGTTCCTTTAAAACCGGGTCTTTTTCGGAGGAAGCAACATGAATTGGACTCTCCCAACTTAGATGGTCATTTACCCCACCCCCTACTATAGCCTATCCTTAAGGCGCACGGAAATTGACTGTGGTTGGCAAGGATAATTGGACACCCCTACCGCGCTAATCTCCTAAGCGATCTCAGAACCTCACCTTCCCTCAGAAGAAGCCAACCGCCTCAGACCGGCCTTCGTCGCTGTTAAGGGGAAAATCTTAAACCGCCCTGGACCGCCTCGCTGGGTGTGAGAGGGTTAAAAAATACCATTTATTATTTAAAAAGACTAAATCAAAGGAAATGACTTTATCAAGAATAACAGGAGAGACATAAAATTTTAAAATTGCTTACTTCCATTAGTGAACGCAAAATTTTATTGAAGTCAGGAAACAAGTTTCAATTTAAACATTATTAGTGCAGTATATAAATAAACGAATAGAAATGTACTAAAATTTAACAAATTAATGATGTTACTGAAGTCGATATTAAATTAGGCTATAAGTCTTACGTGTTATGAAGCAAATAAACAATTAGTGTTGCATTAGAGAAATTAAATATTAAGCGAACTCTTTTAATTAATAAAATAATATTTGTAGAATAAACTGAAATACAATACTAATCATATTAAAAAGTCTCATTAGCTTATTTCTGGAAATTTGTATGTAATAGACATTTATGTATTGCAAATTAAAACATGATTCTACTTAAGAATCTCGAATTGCTTGTTGCTAATTGATTTAAATTAATATCTAATTTTTATCATTCAAATATAAATAACATCTCTGTAATATACAGCGTCTCTTTAATGTTTCCTATAAGATCTAATTTTTAAAGAGATTATTTCCTTCGCAAATAGCTAGTTTTAAATCTATGTCTCTAATTTTATTAAATGTTTCGTCTAGACGAGACTGGTGACCATTTTCACAATTGGCTTACATTACAGAATCGTGATTAGTTAATTCCAATTGCTACAACATGTTAGTATCCGGTTGTTTTACAATATAGATTAGACTTTTAGTTTAACTTTCAAATACTTTTAAAGAAGAATAACTAAATTATACATACAAATAATTAACAAACCATTCCTTAGTTGTCGAAATTCCATCTTTGTAAAATCATCTATGGTTATACAGAATTTAAAGGCGACAGTAAGCGTAATAATTTAGTTTCCTATGCTTCCGTGATGCAATTCCGATCGAAATATATTATTATTTGAAAAATAATTTGTGTTTATAACTATTAACCTTTAACATTTCGTCGGCTTCGCTGAAGGGAGAATGAGTCGCATGCATGCTTTACCTTCAAAACGCATATAATATAATTTTGCCGTGAAAACGTCTTTTCGCTCGTTGCCGTGATAGTCGGTCGAACTTCCCTGTGTGACAAAATAACTTCAGATTTGAATCGTTAATAACTACAAGACTAATAATGCGAAAAGAATGGTCGACCCCACAACGGATAGATCACATCTGCAAGAGTTTGTCAAGTAGTAGTTTTTCCCCTGTGATGTCATTGTACCAGTGTAGGCGCATGCGCGTGATTGTTATGAATTAGCTTTATGTAAGGATATAAATAAGTGTAGCGTGAAAACGCGTTTAGCTAGGAGGTTGATTTCGGTGTCCTTTTAAAGAGCTTGAGAAGTATTACTAGCACCCAAAGTGAGACAATAAATATATTTATCAGAATATAAATAAAAATCGGTTTTAAATTGAAAATTTCAAACTCAGCATGTTTTTTTTATTATAACATGCAGAGTTTTCTTTCGAAATGTACGAAACTTACAGAATAATTGACAATACGTAAAAGGAAATATTGTATTAATATTTGAATTCAGAAAATTTGAATATTGCGGAAATATGAGCATTAGTAGTAAATAATGTTTTACTGCCCATACGCGAAATGTAGTTCTATATACTGTCAATAGATGGTGCCATCAAAAGCTACTCTAAAACAACATATGAAAGGAGCAGTTTGGGTTCGCCTTAGAGTTTTCGTGAAAACATTGGGATAAAATCTTAAAGAATAGATAAATCACAAGTTTATCGCAAGTAGCAATTGTCTGAGGTAGCTTGTGATTTATCTATTCTGTAACCATTATGCTACTCTGTGTAAATATTGTATTAAAGATATTAATAATAAAATTAAGTATTAATACGAAACACTTGTTTTATGATTTTATCCCCACGTTATCACGAAAAATCTACGGCGCGAACTATAACTGAGCCTTTTATTCAAACAATTGAGACTGGATTTTACCGAAATCGTTACGATTTGTTTTGGTTTCTAATCAAAGTAATTGCATAGTCTTTAATAATTTAATAGTCATAATTTAATCTGCGAATGCGACATGCAAAGTACACATCTAATTAATTTATGTAGAGCTAAGTGTTAATTTCGTTAGTAGTAACGAATTGAAAAATAAAGATGTGCTTATGATCTGCATTTAAAAAAAACTATCATGAATTTATATTACTTCATCTATACCATTCCTTCCTAAATCTGAAGATCCCGAAGTATATTCTTAGGAAAAGAAGAAATAAATAAATGAAAAATAGTAAGATAAATTATTGGAATATGTAAAGTAAAAAAATAATATTCATTTCTGCTTCGAGAATATGTGCATTTAGTTATTGTCCAATGCTTCATTCTACTCAGAATGCACTGCCAAAACCGCTACTTGGTATGTGTGACGAAAAATGGTACATAGTAATCCCAAAGTTAAATCTGTCATGGACTGTATTAACTCTTTAATCTCGAGGCTACATTTTTCTTCTATCCCTCTTCAATCCAGGCCTTTTTGGGATGATACGACATGAATTGAACTCTCCTAATCCGGGTGGTCATTTACCCGACACCACCCTGCTATAACCTTCCTAATAAAATGGGCTGTGGTGAGCAAAGATAGAAAAATAAACAATAAATAAAAAATAGATCAAAATAAGCCGATCAAAATAATCGATGTTAAGGGGAAATTTTTAGACCTTCCGTGATCGCCACGCTCGTTGTGGGAGGGTTAAAATTATTTTGACCAAGACTTTTCAAAACACTCCTAAATTCGCAACGAACAATTGCCATCCCCACAATATGTTCCACCTTTTCCAAGTTCAGTTTAGTTTCGTTATGTTAATATCCCGTTTTGAACGAGAGAGATTTCTTGGGACGGATTTCTTAATTTTGGACCACGGTCAGATGACGAGGACGACGCATGAGTTCGCACCCCCTGTTCAACATTTGACTCCCTACGTATGATTGAGCTAGCAATATCCCCACATACACTGTGGATCCTCAGTGGAACCTAATTTCGAATCTCGATTCCTCCGACCCCTAAGCCGAGACATTACCACTAGGCAACAATGCCCTATTAGCACAAGACATTGTACGATATCTCTACATGGTGTCACGTTATTCTGAATACCGCACAATATCGCATCAAGTAGTTTTCCTTAAGCATCGATAGTTTCAAAACTATCGATAGTATCGATAGTTCTCTCCCCGACGATACTATCGGTAGGTGTGCTTCTAGTCGATAGTTTAGATCTGGATCGACTAGAACTATCGATACTATCGACAGTTCCAGTGGATTGTTTCAGTCGATAGTTATAAACTATTGATAGTTCCAGTCGATAGTTTAGTAACTCTCGATACTATCGATTGTTCCATTGGATTGTTTCAGTCGATAGTTTGGACACTATCGATAGTTCCAGTCTATAGTTTTAAAACTATCGACTGTGTGAAAATGCGCCTATCGATATTATTTCCCGGGAGAAAACTATCGACAGTATCCATAGTTTTGAGAAAGTCGATACTATCGATTGTTTCATTCGATAGTTCAGAAAACCCGAAACTATCGAGTTAGCTTCGATATTTAAGGAACACCAGTATGAATATTGTAGGGCATCTTGTGCTAATAGGGTGACCTCCATATGCGTTTCAGATAACGGGCAATGAATATGTTCAGTCAAGTCTGAGAATTTTCAGGCTGTCTGAAAACGTCGTTATGGAAGAGTTTTCTGGTTTGTTTACATACATGCCTGTACTACGTATTTTCGGTGTGAAGCTAAGCCTAAGGTTTTTAATAAGTAAGTAAACAAAACAGAAAACCCGTCCATATTAGCATTGTCAATGCGAGTTTCGGCCTTTAACTTCCGAAAATTTCCTCTATTTAACACATTCACTGCTATGGGCGAAGATATGAATACGAAATAAGGGAAGAGTTAATTGCGAAAGATTTAAAAATAAAAAAAAATACAAACATAATCACAAACAACGAGGAGGAATAAGAATCTAGTGGATGACGTCATCAGAGGCCTTCATCCATGCAGACTCAAAACCAGGATAGGTTTTCTGTAGAGGAAAAAAGACTTTAAGGTCTAAATTTAATTTGAAAATTCCTCTAAGGCTTAAACTCATTCCGGAACAAATTGGAAAGAAAAATATTTATCCACAAACAAGAAATTCAAAACAGTCTCTTAAACATACTCTGAAAAGAAGGGCTTAAAATGTCTTACCTCTTAAATAGTGGAATGGGGAAAAAACGACGTTTAAAAGTCAAATTTGTTTATAGGTGTGCGCACCTATCTCCATCTAGTGAAGGATACACTAACTAAAAGCTGTGGGCGAATTAGATACAAGCTCGAAGAAAGACAAAAAGTAACCGTGCTCGCTCTAGACAATTTATAAATCAATAACGAAAGAGGTGAACTGCAGACATCTACTAATGTGTTTAACGTAATAAATTTGTTATGCAAGTCAAATTCTAGAGCGCAGCGAAGATTCTTGAAGGACGAGATATCTCGCCCGTAGCGATGAATGTGTTAAGAAAATTACCAAAAGCTACGATGAGACGGCGGCGCTTTACCGAGGGACCTCTACTTTACTATTTGTTACAGTTGAATTTAATAATAATAAAAGAACCCTCTGACTGTGTAATTTTTTAAAAAATCGGTATTTAGATGTAGCGTTTGCAAAAGTGTTCAAATATCGTTGAGCCAAACGTGTTGTTATTTATATGCAAAGCTTTATTAGTATCATATAATCCAACGTTATAAATATACTACGTAAACTCATTAATCCTGTGAAAATCGCAGGATCCAGCAGAAAATAGACTTTTTCTAATGCAAAAACACCATAATTGAAAAAAGACATTTTTGAGAACAAATAGACTTGTTTCCAGAACGAAGAAATCATGGGATACGCAATCAGTGGGTTAAACTAAGTCTGAAAAACAGTATATGATATAGGAAAAACGGTAATTCTTTTAACTTTTTATAATTACAAATCACTTGTTATAATCATATATCTATTAAAGCATTAAAACGGCTTATCTTAACTACGAGCGAAATCCCTCCAATTTTGATTAAAATTATATTTTTAACTCGATTTAATAATAATTAATATAATAATGACTATACGAAACTAGATGTTGGAGAGCAGTGATATTTCGCATGGATTGCAACCTTTAAATATACAAACCACAACCGTTACTGCAGTGCCGATGATAATAAATCTAGCGCAACAGATTAATCATCAAATAATATAATGCTGTTAAGTAACAGTGATCACGGTGGTAAGGCCTTGGCTTCGGGCCTGGAGGGTTGCAGCTTGGAAACCCAATTCCACTGAAGATAAGACCTGTATTGGGTCTGCTGCATATTAAATTATACATATGGGGGGTCAAACGCCCTCCTCCTTTCCTGGTGCGGATGCTTGTACAGAGGAAACCCAATTCCACTGAAGATAAGTCATGTATTGGGCCTGCTGCATGTTATACATAGGGTGTCAAAAGCACACCTGCTGATGTGGTGAGGAAATTTGAACAGAGGATGCCAGCTCAGGTGCTGTCATGTCATCCGTCCTCTATTCGAAATTACGAGGTCCGTCCCAAAATAGCCCTTGTATTGCTTCTAAAACGGGACGATAATATAACTAAAGCTAAACTCTTGCTGTAACAGTTACAGACCTAATCTGTCAAATCGCAGTTGCATAACACACCACTTCATATCAATACTATATGAGGTGATTCTATACAACGGATAATTTTCACCGGTACCTTTATTTTACTTTTTAAATCAATGAATTTAGTTTACTATACAGTTAAGGCAAGCAGGCTTTGAGGTGTTATAAAGTCGACAAAAAGTAAAGTAATGTACAGATTTAACTTCCGCCAGAATTTTAGTCAGATAGATCTTTGATTAGTTTCCATTCATCGACACTGGTGAGGAAAACTTTTTCAAAGAAAAAGTGAAAAAATATACGTCTAGATCTAATTAGCACTTAACAGAAGTTGCGCCTGGGACAAAAGTGGCATGCGCATTGTGGCCTCAGGGGGATAAATCGCCTTTTGAGGCTTAACTATCAATCTCCATTAACACTGGAAGCAAAGGTTGTAGTGAAAATTGATGATCCTTAATTGCTCCTTCCTCTAATGCGAGTGTCGAATTTTTATCATTTACATTGATAGTGGGGAAAATAACCTTTTCCAAGCAATGTCAGTGATTATAATCGTGAAAATTTGCTCATCATTTGCAGTGATAATCTACATGATATTTTAACTTTGTCAGTGATGCACTCGTAGGGTTGGAGGTTATTGCAAACAAACCGGTTTTTGGTTAAACTGTTTTTTCACTTCCGGTTTAACCTCGCGGTTAAAACCGCTAAAAGTAACCGGTTTTTGAATTAAAACGGGTCTTTTTAAAGCAACGTTTGTGGACAGGATTTTTTATTAGTAATAATATAAAATAAGTAAGTATTAATACAAGAATTAATTAATATAATAAGTAATGATTATAACTAAGTGATTAATACAATATGTAATAATAATAAATGAGTAATTATTGCAATAAGTAAGTATTATAGGCAAAGTCTTTTGTTAACATTGTTTTCCCCAAAAAATAATTCATTGGCCAATATTTATCATATAATCAGCTCATAACGACTCCTTCAGCAATGTGTTGATCAGAGATTCAACACCTCTCATTGAAAACAACATCATTTCACGTAGATACTAATCTTTCGGACGCCACAGAACTTCTGACTAAAGATAAATATTTTTTGGCTACAAGAAACAGACGTCGTTTGCAGACAGAATATATTATTGGTATTGGTCTTGCAGAAAAGCAATCCATTGGCCAATATTTATCTGTTCATAAAAACTCTTTCAGTAATCCGCCAACCAACAGACTTCTCGAGGAAGCGGTTGTCGGTGATTGGCCTAAGATGATGAAATTCAAAGCTTTATAACTTGGTAAATTTTAGTCTAGTCGAACTTAAATTCGAGCCTATCTTCCAACACAGTTTTTTGCCCCGGATTTTGGATTTAAAAAAGTAACCAGTTTAAACCGAAGCAAAAAATAACTGAAAATAACCGACTAACAGAAAAAACCAGTTTTCGGTTTAAACGGGTAGGTTCTCCCATCCCTACGTACTCTGCAAGCGATTTCCATATCAACAAAAACTAAAAATAATTTTTTGAATTTATATAATGCTCGTTAAAATTTAGATAATTTTTTTTTAATTTTCATTAATTTTAATAATTTAGTAAAATCTTTCAGATGCATTAATTTAATTTTAGCATGTAACAGTCATGTATACAATAAGGATAAGTATCAGTAAAACTACTACTGAAAGAGAGTAATTTAAAATATTTGGTCTTTTTCTTCGAAAACACGATCATCTGTAAATTCATATTATACAGGGTTTACACAAATGAAGTGATTCAGTTCAAAAATTAATAAAAAGCAACTAAAAATCTTGGAACTACGGGCTTTTTTTAAAATAAGAGCGCATCTCAAAATTTTTTTTTCCAGATAGGTAACTCTTCGTTACGCCGTTCAAAATTTGTTACAGCGAGAACATTCCGTAAGCAATGGCTACCAATCAACAGAAGCCGATGCGTGTTGCTTGGTTTCTTATTTTAGTTTTTCTTCAATATCACGAAAAATCTTCAGCTTTAACACTACATGTGAATTAACAAATTAAAGAGAGTAAAATTCCCTACAAATACATGCTTTTATTTTTCTCCCAGTTTTAATGTTTTCTGAGATAATGGCTCTAAACAAATTTTTGATTTCCAGTAATTTATGAACCATAGAGAACTGAAATGGCATGTTACCTATCTGAAAAAAATTTTTGAGATGCGCACTCATTTAAAAAAAGCGCAGTTCTAACATTTTTATATTTTTTAAATTCATTTTTGAAATGAGTCACTTCATTTGTGTGCTCCCTCTATATTCTATGCTTCTTATCTGGAGCTAGAAATTGCATGGATATATCCATGCTTAATTCGATTATGGATCTCCGTGCAATTGATTGGTTTGGATAGGCTTCCTAAATGAAGTCCAGATTTTTTAACAACAGAACAATATTGTAAATATTTTATTATAATGCAAACAAACTGTTGTTAATGGCGAGTAAGGGTAGTATCATGGAACGAGATTTCTCGTAACCAATATTTAAAAGCAGTGATAAAACAAGGATTTCAAATAAAAATCTTCTGGACTAAAGGGGATATCTGATAAAGAGTTACAAAAGCAAAAACATAATGAAGAAATGTTTGCTACTTATCATTCGTAGTACTTATCAGAAAGAAATTTATAATACTCGAAGAAATATTCAAGATAATGTATTTCCTTTGAAGCTCTGAATATGAATAATGTTACAAAAGTCTTTCTGTGGGTGTATGGTGTAAACAGTCCAACACGCAGGATAATGAAGGTTTATTCACAAAAGTGCAGGAGAACACGTAGCACAGGTAACATTGAGCAAAAGATCTTGCACAGATTAGCAACATAAGCAGACAACAAATCACTAATAATCACTAATAGAATTTCAATAGCGCTCAGCTCACCGGCTTCTAGCTCGCACTGCAGACGAAACTCCAAAGTAGTTCCAGCGGATCAACACACTACTACCACTCGGCCTCTAACAGCTTAGTAGCTCGCACAGCGGATAGAAATCCAAAGACGTTTGCGCTCCAAGGCGATCCCAGTCGATCAACATTCACCCCGTCATGCAAGCGCTCTCCTTGTATAGTCTCTCCCGGCAGGCCATGACGTCACATGGAATCATCTAGTACATTCAAGCGTGTCTCCTCTCCTACTAGAGATATCGAGAAGATTCCAGCACCTTTGAGATCCCATTTTTCGTCGCCAAAGTTGCCAAATTTGGCGCCAGGTCACCAAGATGGTCGCCAAGGTCAGGGGTCCAGAAGTGGCTGCTGCCCATCATCCCATACTTACCGCTGTAAAACTCTCTTCCCAACCATAAAACTCACATTTCTGGGAAGCGACTTTCCATGTTTGTAACAATATATTTTATAAAGATTATAGACTCTCTTTATTCCATGATTAAAGCCTACTGAAGTTGCATACTTTAGCGGAACTGAATTCCCATTTTCTTCTGTTACACCATTATTTCGAAACATCGCAGATCAGCAGCTTTTCTTTTCTTTCAAATCAGGGTTATTTTAGTATGGGATTCAGAAAGTCTTAATGGAATTACTGGAGGATTCACACAGATAGCCTTTGGGACCAATTTATTTCACCAGGAAAGGGCATTAAAACGAATGGAATCCCCTTGATTTTCGAAAGCGATTGAACCGAGACCGAGAGAACGAGGAAAGGAAAACAGTTCAAACTTCTTAAAATTGCTTCAGTAGCAGGCTACTTATTCTATAAAATAAACACTTTTCGAATAATAATGAGAGCATTTTCTGCAATCTGTATTTACATGAAAAGTTTTATACATGACATACATCAGTTAAAAGTGCTTCCGTAACTGATTGTGTTCATTCATTTTTTTAAATTTATTCAACGAATAAATTTATTTTCAAAAAATAATATTTCAGATTTTAAATGCACTGTAAGAAAAAACATTTTTATCCCCTAACTGGTGAAACGAAAATTTTGGACTTAACTGAGGAGGTGCGGTCTAAGAGACCGTATTTAAAAAAGAATCAAATAAATTTTCTAATCAAAATTCCAATATGAAATTCTGCCAATATATTATTTAAATATTTCTATTAATATATTTTTTTTAATTTTTCAAAATATATTATTAACAGAAAGATTGATTACTTTGCTAAATAAATTTTTCTCGGAATATATATAATAGCTAATAGTAATCTTAAAAAAACATAAATAATTTAAAATGTTTCTGGTGATATTTATTTTTCCATTGTATAAATGTATGACGAAAATAATATAATGCAAAAATTAAACATTGTATAAAAAAATATAAAAATTGGTATAGGGTGCAGCTGGCTTGTTTTTACATGGAATTATTTAAGTTCAGATTCTTGCGTACATCCATTACAAAATTTTCCGAGTGCATTCTACACACATGCATTTTACAAAAGATACATAACTATAAAATGTTTTCTTTCTTCTTTGGTGGGTATAAATTACAAGTTTTCTTCACTTCTAACTTGGTGATCTTTCGGAAATATCAATATGTCCTTGGCCTCCGTGTCACTTCCTAAATTTCACTTCATTGTCATTCGCATTTCTTGCTAATTTTTGGATTTTCCATTCTTCTTATTTTGTGGAAACAATTCTTTTACGAGGACTTTTAAAAGCTGCATTCCATTCAAAATATAGTTTAAAGAATAATTTTGATACAAAATGTATGGATTTATAATAGTCATATCCAATAGCCTTTAGGATATAGCCATAAACTAATTCTGGAAGTTGGATAATATTATAAGCAGTAGTTCTAATAGTTCGTTATTTTTCAGAATGACCACTTAAAAGGACTTCTTCTATAATAATAATGTTAGTATGAAGAAATTAAACTTGGGATCTTCAAATTCGGATCATTCAGAATTAGTCGACTGTGAACTTTCATCAAAAAGTCCTTTGTACAATTATTCTCATCACTGAAATCACTTCCTATTTCATTTTGAAGTTTTTAAAGATATTCGTCATAACGAGTATCAGAAGGTTGGATGATATTTAGAGGACAAGGTTTCAGTAGCATTCTCTATGCCTTTCACAATATTAAAACAATAGCAGGGACATGCGGTCTGCGAGACCGCGCGGAAAGAAATGTTTGGAATATAAAAAAAGCAGGCGCCGAAACTTCTAGAAAATATACACCTGTAGTCAAGATCATACAATAAAAAGCTACAGGACGAATCCATCAATTAATTTAAAAATAGAGTAGGGGTGATGGTTAAACCATTCTTAGCGGTCTGTGAGACAGCACATCCCCAGTTGAGGGTTAATAACTAGAGACATTATCAGGAGAATTCTTATCGTATGTCGAAAAATGCGGCTCTTCAAGGAGATGAAGAGCATCAAGCAAAGCGATTTTTATGGAAAAAAAATCCGCGTTATGTGCATTTTTCTTGTCAGAGACACGTTTTTCCCAAAAAATTCTCAGGATTCAGCGCTGAAACCTCGTGTCCTTAAGGTCTTATCCAATTCCTAAAGATTCATCCTTAGTAACCAAGGATTGAACACTGATGGACAAACACACTTTGATGAATTTTCGGAATGGATAGCAGAATTTATTTGAGAAATTGATTATTTGCATCTTAATTAAAAACTAATCCACCGCCAAAAAGTAAATCTTCCATTCTGCAACTCTTTTTACGGTAAGAAATAGTTCAGATGTTGCAAAATATTAAATATTTACTTTTATATATACGCGCCGAAGTTTGTTTATCCAATTACTCTCTGGGACATCTTGCAGGAATAAACCGTTTTCCCGCTGGTTAGGCGTGGATGTTTAGAGAGGGCGACGCCTGAAAATGTATCATTGTCGTTATCTGACCACAGTTCAAAATGAAAAAAAGTCTGTTCCCAAACAATCTTCGCTTTGCTTCAAAAGAATTCGTAAATATAACTAAACTAAACTTCAAGAATACATACTGTAGTTAATATCACTTATATACACATGCTTAACCCAATAAGAGCTCAATTATTTTGATCTTATAGTTTTAAGGTGCGAAAAATTAGCCCTATAATTGAATAAACTGAACACTTAGTCGCTTAACAAGCAACACCACCTATCTCAATTTTTTGAAATTTCAAAGAGGAAAAAAATGCACAATTTTTCGCTACCAATAACGGATATGTTTTTCAAATCTGGTACGATTATCCGGTTTCATGTACTTATCAGAAGTTATAAAAATTTAGAAATAATTGTTATTGGTTGCGAATAATTAAGTTTTTTTAGTTCTCTTTGAAATTTTAAAAAATTCAGATAAGTCGTGTTGCTTGTTAAACGACGATTTGCTAATTACTCAAATCTCTTAAATGCCAATAATATTTTACTCGTGGAGTTGTGGGGAAATATACGCACAAGTAAGAATTATCTGATTTTGGTTTGAGTATGAGAAACGGAAAATATCCCTTCCTGCAGTTTAGAAGGTTAAATAATAGATCATTAGAAACTGTAAAATGTGTTCTTTGAAAATTTGTTTTAATGATGCAAAACTATACAAAATAAAAAAAACTACCCTGTTTTAAGGCGTAAGTAACACCAAAATGTATTAAGTTTCTTATCGTTATTGTTTCAGTTATTTTTTTGTTAGCATTCGTGATGCGCGCTGTTCTAAAAGTCTTGGACATAAACCGGCTGTCCTTATAATTTATATTAGTCATTTACATGAAACAAATGCGCAAAAATATAAACATAACATGCTGATATACTATCTAATAATTGTCTGCAACTTCTACGTTATATTATATTGCTCATATAGATACCTAATCACAAATTTAGTTGAAATTGACGGCTACAAAGAATTACATAAATATATCTCGAATACAGTATAGGCATCTAACTATTTTTTTTCTCTTAATATGTCTGAATTCGTTTCATTCTCTTGCAAAAAATTCCTATTTCTGCATCTTCTGTTGTTATTTCTGCGAATATAGATGGCGCCAGGGTACTAGTGTTTACTTTAATAACTCCTCCTTCTTGGAGAATATTAGCGTGGGTTAGTGTTCAAATAAAGGTTTTTTCTCATCTCTCAAGTATGAACATAGAGTAAGTTTTTTATATATGAAGGATTATTAATAGAGCTAGATGGCTAATATGTTTATCATCTTATTAGCGTTTTGATGTTTGTGTTTTTCCTCTTTTTTTGATTATTTGCTTTTATGTACATTTCTCAGTTCTTCTCTTTTCGGGAATTTTGGGCTATGATAAGCTATGTTTGGCGTAATGCTAGCTTCTTACAGAAAAATTCCCAATTATTATTTTGAATCCAATTCGAAAAGTTCTTAGCCCTTGATAAAGTGGACTAGAATGGATTCCTTGTTTTGTTTTTGGTTGTATTCGATTAACTCTGAGTTTATTTTTGGCTATCTTTGTATGATTCTTGATTTCCTTTATTCTCTGTTTTCTGATCTGCTGCTGCATTTGCTCGCTTCTTAAACATCTTCAATTTATTTTTCCCTAAATTTTACTCTTTATTAAGCATTTTTTTCCCTAAATTTTACCTTTAAATATTATTGCGTATAAATAAAAATATTTTTTGTTCTAGTTTTAAGTTTAAATTTTGATTCCTTTTAAAGTTATTTCTATTTTTTCTTGTTGATTGTTTTTAAGCAAACTATTTATTGCGGTACATTAACAGATTGCGATCTACCAGACATTGAAAAAGAGGAAAACAGTTTGACTTTTTTGTCTCTTCTCCGATAATACTTGTCTTAATTAGGTTCTTATCTTCGTCCTAATACATAAATTTTGCATTAAGTGAGACATATCATCACTGAGGCATTTTGTTGGGTAAAAAAGAGATTCTCTGAAACCTCAATGCGAACGAATGAAAAAAATTATGTTATTTCTACAAGAGATTGTTTTGCTAAAGCGCTGTCATTATCGATAGATCTTTAGAGTTAATGCATTTTCCCAATAAAACGTTTCGATTACAAAGATAGACGCTGTATTTTCATATATTAAAAAGCCGGGGCATGTTTCGCATTTCTTTCCTGTTTGGTGCAGGCTGTCACTATACCTTCGAGGGTTTCTCTTGTCCTTTTGCTTAATAACTGGACCCTTGGTACCTCATTAGAGGATAATCTGATAAAAGCAATTTCGGCCGTAATCACCGGAGAGATGGAGTGTTTGGGTCAACAAAGATTTTACGATTTTCTATAAGCTTTTAATTGGAAAGATTCTTTACATGTGTAGAGCACTTTGTGACTTTTCAGTTCTTTACTCTTCGGGAAAATGATTAATTTATGCGCTAATTAAGAGATATTAGGACTCGTTAAATCTTTACAAAGCCTTTCTCTATAATCATTCTCTCTTTAAAAGCTGACTTAGATAATTGAATTGAGTGAAAGGAAGCAATTTAATTCCTTATTTAGTTAAGAAATCTGAAAAGGTCAGTTTTATCATAATTTTGATATTTAGTCAGCGTAAATTTTCTGTTGATTTTGCATTTCTTACACTTGGAAAAACCCTTTCTTGAATGCATACTTTCTTAAAAATATATGTTATGAGTGACATTTCTTTTTGAATCTAAGTTTCCACATTTATGTTAATTTCATCTTGTCCCTGTTAAGATCCGCAATATGAGCCTTCATATCTCCTGTTCTGAGTCATGATGGATAAGACAGTCGCGTAGATTGAAGGGGTAAGAAGCAAACCAAGACGTTTAACCCGTCAGCACACGCATGGGGTCTTTTTGACCCCACACTTTCTCTTTTGTTAAAAAATTCTAGGAATTTCCAAACACTTGCTTCTGCTACTTCCTGTACGTTCATAAGTGAGCTAGAAGAAGAGGATAAGAAGGCCAAAACCGGTGAAACGGGGTTTCTCAGTTATTACTGAGGACGTTGGGGTCAATTTGACTCCTGCGTGTGTAAACGTATCAGGTTAATTTAACGTTATAGCTATTGAAGCGTACGAATGTGCGCAGCGGAGAAAAAAAGAATGCATAAAAGGAGAGAGAAAGGATACAAGTTCAACTTTCCTTCTTCTTATTAAAAATCGCATTTGTGGTCTTAAGTACAAGTTATTTTTAAGAAAAAAAATGTTCAATAATTTGATCATATATTATTTTTGTACAAATAGCCAATAAAATAAAGAGTAAGTGTCCAATAATTTGGGGTCAAAATGACCCCGCGCTTGTGCTAATGCTCCAAAAACGGGTGCCTGTGCTGAATGGTTAAGAGCTTTCATAATTTTCTCGTACATCGCTTGCAGTCGAAGCTGGGTCAAAATGAGATGCATTGTTGTGATAAGCGTTCTCTGGTGAACGGTGGAATCCTTAATGTCTCTCTTATGTCTATTAATGCTACGTCAGTATAAACCATGTCGTTTTCTATTCTATCAAATAGTTTAGCTTTAAGCTCTTTTTCTATATTTTGTGTATTAACAATGTAAATATAGTACCGTAAATTTAATATTCACAAATCAGGGTGCAGGTTTTGGAAGTCAAATCTCAATGAGTTTGTAAAATTGTTAATTGAGAAAAAACATATAGAATGTATTTTACGAGAAACCAATAAAATGCAGCGCTTTGTAGCATTCTTATTCATCGTCTATAGTCGAAGCGGAATCGCAATGAGATAAAAAAATTGAGATGTCCGAGAAACATTCTCCGAGAAACAGCAGAATAAGGCGATAGAATCGCTAGTGCCACTTTTTAGATCATTAATGCTGCTTTAGTATAGATCATGATTTATTCTTGTCTATCACCTAGTTGAGGTTTCAGTTTTTATTTATATTTTGTATGCGAACAATTTAAATCTTATACCGAAAGTTTAATGTTCCAAGATTTAGGTTGCACGTTTTGAAAATGATATCTCAATGGAGATGTAAAAGTGTTAATTAAGGTAGAAGATTTTTCCATGCATCAATATTTTTTGCAAAAGTTGTATTGTATGTGTATGGTGGAAACAGTCCAACAGACAGGATAATGTAGAATGACGCTTTAGTCACAAATACCTAGGAGAACTCGAAGCACAGGTAACAGGAACAATATCTCTTATACAGATTTTCAACGCAAAAAGTCAACAACCCACTAGAAATAACAGCAACAGCACTTTCGGATTTAGTAACACAAGCAGTCAGCAAGTCACTAATAATGACACTAACAGAAATTTTAATAGCGTTCAGATCACAGGCTTTCTAGCTCACAACACAGACGAAACTCCAAAGTCATCATCTCATTTCAGTTGTCTATGTCTATATACCCTTGCTGGACTAGTCGTGGTGTCACATGGAATTATCTAGTACATTCCGTATATTTCCTCTCCTAATAGAGATGTCGAAAAAATTATCACATTTCGGGAACTTTCGATTTGTCGCCAAGGTCAGGGGTTCTGGACCAGCCGTCGACGGTATTCCGTACGTGACCCTGCTCTCTTCCCAACTATAAGACTAGCAAGGAAGGAAAGCGACACTACATTTGTGTAACAATGTGTATAAAATGTATTTTAGAACTTGTGAAAAATGAATAAAATTATTTGAATTGGCAGCGAAATTCAGTATAAACTCTTTGCTGAATTTACAAAAACTTAATTCGGTTTCTTACAAATTATTAGCTCAATTACCAAAGTGATTTATTTTCTCAATTTATGAATATTTACTAATATTTGTTCCAAATTCGATGTGGAATTACTAAAACGATATCGTTGGATCTCAACAGCTGACGGTTTTTCGATGAACAAAAATTACCGCCAGATAAAAACTGAAACACATGGTAGAGTTAATTCAAGCTCTATCACAATTTTCGTTACAGAAGAGTCATTTATCATCATTTCACAATATCGTATAAGCGGATATATAACGGCATTTGAAGTTAGAATACATAATTATTTTTTAAAAATTAATTATTGTCACATTCATCTAGGTAATAAAATATGCCTCCATTCGTTATGCATGGGGCACCTCAAGGCAAAATTAGGATTTTTGTCTCCCATGCAACGTTTAACTTTATCCAAATGTCTAGCTCGTGTCCACTGTTGGATGAGCAATGTTGTGATTAGCATTCTCTGGTGAACGGTGGAATCCTTAATGTCTCTCTTATGTCTATTAATGCTACGTCAGTATAAACCATGTCGTTTTCTATTCTATCAAATAGTTTAGCTTTAAGCTCTTTTTCTATATTTTGTGTATTAACAATGTAAATATAGTAACCACTTATCCAGCCAGGTGATACACTGTAAGTGTTTAATCTACCTATTACAGTTTAGATAAGTTTTTAACTCTGGGAAACATAAACGAAGTTTTATGGATAAAAAAATCCAATCTTAATTTTATTTTAGTTCTACAAATAACCTGTACAGCCTTTCATAATTTAAATAATAATTTAAAAGAAAACGGTTACCCAAGTAATTTCTTTAAATATAATAACTTAATTAAAATTGATTGAAGAGCTTCTAAATTTCTGTTAATTTAATTTGAATTTCTCTCAATAGGTGGAGCTAGGTTTGTTAGATTCTAGACTTGATATCCTTTGTTTCTAATTTGCTTCGATGGCGTTGTTTTTGCTGGTATTTTTGGCAGAAGGTATTGTTAATATATCTTCTTTTTTCTCTACAGGATTTGTTATAAAAACTTTCTGAAGTTTTTCTTATTTAAAAAAGTTTTTTCATGCATTATTTCAATTATTGGATAAATTCAGGTCACAGTGGGAATATCATTTGACTATTAAGTCATTCCCTTCACAGAAAATTTATCCATTTTAGAGCTGTGATGGCGAGTGGCACTTTCAAAAAGTTCGCCATTCGAGTTCTCTTTCATTTTTTAAAATTTTATTTGTTTAATCTTAATTTGTTATAATTTTTATTGAAACATGATTTTTGCTATTTGATTGTATCTTAATTGGTTAGTTGAATATAGATAATATTGTTAATGCAATCACTGGATGTTGCTGCGCTGCGCACTAAAGGCATATTGTTATTACTATTGTTTACTTCTTCTGGTTCTTCTGTAATTTCATTTTTATGTAATTAAAATATCTGTGCAAAAAATGTTTCAGACCGAAACGTCTGAATTTATATGTTATACACAATTTTAAATTGATACTTTCACAGTTTTCGAAATTACGCATTCTTACTTATTTGTCAATAAAACTCATGAATCAAAGTGCAAAGAGTCTTTTAAAAGAGAAGATAGTATAGCAAAATTTAAAAAAAATATATATATAATTCAATGTTGACTGAAAACTTGATCGTAAAGCAAACCAAACTCTGAATACCCATAGGAGAAAAGAATCATTCTTATATTTCTAGACCATTTGATGAGAAGAAGCTTACTAAAACAAAGATGAAATATTTAATAAAGAAGACAGACGGATATGGGAAGAAGATTAATGCTTTCGCAAGATTGTCGACGGGGTGGGTAAAAATGAAATTGGATGTGAAGAAAATGGACAGGAGATTTCAGCATTCCTACTTTATAAATGGCAAGGAAACAATGTTGAAATTTGTCAAGATTTCGAAAGAGATATTTATCTCCGGTAACATGTCTGAGTTGAAACAGACATTTGGAGAGTTTCAGTAATGGTTTTAATTTATTGCAAAACATAAGAGTTTATTTTGGAAAACGAATGCCTTTTAACAATCTTTTAATTTCAGTATTTTCTGTGAAAAAGTACTCATTTTGATATTTTATTACATGTTAAATAAATAATAAAACTGTGTATTTTAAAAGTAAAATTAGAAAAATATTCGAAATAAATATCCTGGATAAACAAAGATAAATTAATAAAAAAGTCTTTCCTACCAGATATTGAATATAATTAAGTGCAAAGCATATTCTGTTGACACTTTTACATCTGATTATTTTATTAAGTATTTCAAATAATCCACAAATAATAATGGAAAAATATTTGACACGTATAGGTTAAATTAAACCCATTTGGTTTGATCTTTCATTGTAATAATAAAATTTTTACTAATAATATTATTAAAAAAAATCATAAATTTTTACCTATAAGCTTGCGTAAATTATTATAATTCTTTCGAAAAAGATATCTTTAATATAACTTCAATTTATGCATAATTAGTTTTAAATAAAATGTATATTAAAAATATTTTAAGAAATATTAATTTGACTGAGTATACGCTGCAATGAAGCCTTTCATAAATACTTATCATGATGAATATTTAGAATAAGTAGTATCTTATGTTAAGAATAATATGTGTCGTGTAGTTGAAAAAGTGACCATCTCTATATTTTTCACAAATGCTTTTTTTCAAATATGTTAAGTCCATAAGATCTCTTCTACCACATGGAAACCCGAAAATGTTTAAGACCTGGCACTTTCCATGTTTAAAATGAGCCCGAAATCAAGGTGTGCTACAGTACTGGCCATCTCCACTAATGGGTGCGGATTGAAATCCGTCCGGCAGCGCAATGGTAGTTTCGTGAAATCTTCCCAAGCTCAAGCTTAACCCTCTCACACCGAGCGAGGCGGTCCCGGGCGGTTTAAAAATTTCCCCTTAACAGCAACGAAAGCCACGGTTGGCTTCTTTTGAGGGGAGACGATGTTACGAGATAGCTTAGGAGATAAGCGCGGTAGGAAATCCAATTATTCTTGCAACCACAGCCCATTTCCGTGCGTCTTAAGGGAAGATTATAGCAGGGGATGGGGTTGTGGGGTAAATGATTACCCAGGTTGGGAGAGTCCAATTCCTACCGTTTTCTCCCCAAACCTCCTGGCTTTAAAGAGGCTAGAAGATAAAAGTCGCCTCAGGATTAAGATAAAGCTGATAATGTGGACACTGCTATAAATTCGAATTTGTTTTTTTCTGAATTATTGCACTTACGAACAAGATGGAGAAAAATGTTGAAGTCTTCCTCATCAGATACGGTAGCGTAAAAGATATCCGTCTGGGTGGAAGCTAGAGGTGGCAAAACAACAACGGTAGGTTCTATTCATAATAATTCATTTAATTATGTATGAAAGAGGATGTGGCAGACGACTGTAAGTTGTGACGGGGACAAAGACCACGGAAATGTCTGTGGTGCCTTCAGAAAAGAGAAGAGGAGACAAAAGATCAGCGACATTTGAGCCGAAAAATGAACGCTGTTATCTCTTTCATAAATACATTCAAATGCACTGAATTTCACTATATCGGAATAAGACTCAAGCGAGAATCAACGCAGCAGTTAAATTAGCATCAACAAACAGAGCTTATTTACAACTCCAGTACCCAAGATGAGTCACCCATAGTTTTTCTCTGGTACATTAAAAACCTATTCAACACCAGAGACAATATTGGCTTTGGTTCGTCAAGTGTTGATGTTCGTTCTAAATGTTTGGAAATGAATGAGAGGATCAAAGCGGCTAAGATTGACGAAGAGAAGCATATATTTATAATTGAATCCACGCTACATAAAAAGTGAGCTAACTTAATTGATATCAATAAAAAAAATTAATGATTTTTCAGAATATGTAAAAATTCTATTTCAGAAGGAAACAGTTCAAAATTTCGTTTAATATTTAATTAATGTAAATTTTAATTAAAATTTCCAAAACGTCTCCGAGGTGCGCATTCCCTCCCTCCAAAGAATGCTTGTACAAAATTTCGTAGTTCTACGTCTAGCGATGTGTCTTGTAGAGAACACACATTCTGCTTTATTATTAGTTGAGACTGATATTACTTTTTTAAGAAATTGCAACTAAATTTCTGTGCAATAGGTATTTCTAAATATCTTTTTCTTACTGATTTTGTCCTTCAATATAACTGCCTCAGAAAACAGATTTTAATAATTTTCACTATAAATTACATTCTAATTAATTCTCCATTAAAATGTCTCACATGATTACGACGCGATCAGATTGTAAGAATGAAATCAATTTAAATCCTATAGAGAACTTATATCTTATTTCAAATATAATTTCCTGAAATTGAAAAACATTAATTAAATTTATTTAATCTCAAAATTTCTGCATATACATTAAATTTGATTTCCTATTTGGTCCGATTCCAATACTAATTAATCTCAACAGTAATTGAATATCATTTTTTAAAAATAACTTTAAAAAAAACCTTTTAAAAACCTTTCACTTAGCTATGTTATGTATTAAAATTCTATGTAATTTTTAATTATATTTTATTTACGTGCTCAATTGGTGTTGATAACGCTATCAGAATATCTTTTAAACTGAAATGAAATGTTATTTGTGGCTCAACCGAAAACAAAAAATCTCCTTCTCTAAATAGACAGGAGAATAAAAATAATCATTTTTCGGTTAAGAAAGTTATTAGAAACTAGAAATGAGACAACGAAGAAATTTTTGCCTCAGGTAGAGAATGAAATTGCTCCGAAGAACCTTGGGATGTAAGAAGGATTTTTTTTTAAAAAAAGTAGCTAAAATTTCGTTTTTCTTTAAAAAGTAGATAATCCTTAAAATACAGTTTTAAAATTTTAAATAACCAGCGAGGGTGTTCTTCTCTCTCTTTTATCATATATGCGTTACTGTCAATGTGATTAATCTGTTATTATTACCCTATTAACACAAAATATTGTAAGGTATCTTCACGACGTTGCTTGATGTTCTGAATGTCGTGCAATATCGTGGAGATATCGTAACAATATTGTAGAGCTTCTTGTGCTCTTATTGTTAATAACTAGCCTCCTTCGGCAACCAGCTTGATCCCCTGGAAATAAAATTTAAACTGAATCTCTTATGCATAATTTTATGTTAATGGTACTCTAACAGAGTAGTTTTAAACTTCCTAATTGCTATAGAAATTTTACCCGCGTTCTTTTCGTAACCTTCCACTTGTTCTGTTCCTTGTCTACATCCCAGTAGCACATAAATATTATGCAATATTTGCACAATATTATACTATATTGTGGTGCCAGACTGACGGCAGCCCACGTCATTCCCGCCGCGCCTCTAGCGGATCTAAGGAGAACTGGCCAG
The DNA here is from genome assembly GCA_013235015.1 of Araneus ventricosus. NCBI lineage: Eukaryota > Metazoa > Arthropoda > Arachnida > Araneae > Araneidae > Araneus > Araneus ventricosus. Next base: position 59,476 of record BGPR01006133.1, on the reverse strand, counting down.
TTGACGTTCTGACATCCAGACGGGATGTTCGCAAAAGACGCCTGCTCCAAAAGACACTTCTAAAGACGAAAAGACGTGTGTGACTCTTCAACGATTATTACTTTGTGTTCTTGTGTCTATCATCTGTACATAGCCACTCATTTTATTGATCATTTAACTGTAATTAGAAATCATCATTAAATCTTTTCATTGAAAGAACTTGTCTTCAGTTGGCCATCCCTGACACCCACAATATTATGAACACCGAGGAACACTGAATACCGTAAGAAAGTATTGTAATGTATGCATCAGTATTTTCGAGATACTAAATTTTCATAAATAATATAAAAACAATGTATTTTATAAAAATCTTCATGTTAACTCAGGATATCACTGGATTTGAGGTTTTATTTTTAAAATCTTCCCTAGAACAATTTTTATTTAAGATGCTGAATATTATATGATACTATTCAATACTGCGAAACAGATATAATGAAATTTATATTTATTGACGTTGATCAATATTTTAAGGTGAAGTTATTCATATGGCAGCATGATCATGATGTAACACTAAATTTCTCAGCGTTGAATCATATGTCCGAAAAAATATTTTACAAAATGTCCATTTGATATTAAATAATGTTTACACAATCATTTTGTTTTACTGTATATAAAAGGCGGACACTATAAAACAGCTCTTACATATGGATTATCTATCGTTCTGTGAAAAAAAAATGTTGAGTGTTATTCTCATCGTAAAAATATGCACGTGATTTATTGTTGCGAATATCTTGTATTTGATTTTCAATCGATACTGTAATTATAAATGTTAGAGGCGCATCGTAATACATTGACTGATGAATAAATAAATTTCAAAATTATTTTAAAACCTTTCAAACATATTATTATAATTACTTTAAAACCTTATTGCCTTAATTAATTCAATTGGCAAACCTTATATAAGAGCTAAAATCGCTTCCTCTTTGACTTCAAATTTCACCTTCTAAATCGAAATTGTAACGAAAAAAGATCATTTAATTCAAAAGATTATTCAGAATTAAATGGGAATGTGCGTGAAATTTCAAAGAGATCCGAACCCTGTAACTACATTTTACTATCAACATTTACACGTTCTACTATACGTCTCGCTAGTCCAGTGGTCTGATGTCGGTTTGATAAGCAAATGGTCCTGGTTTCAAAGCTCGGTGTAAGTGATGTTGTTCAAAAAATAACAAGTTGTTACCCAGAAGGTCAGTACTTAGGAAATAAGTGATCATAATTTTACATTGCTTCTAAATTGTATTTTTAAAATATCCAGTATATTGTTATATTATGCAACATTATAAAATATTATTCAATATTATAAAATATTATTCAATATTATAAAATATTATTCAGTATAGTGCAACATTATTTGATGCGGCATAATATTATGCAGTATTATATGATATTAGCCAATATTATGAAAAAGCATTATACAATATAGAAAAAGTCCTACGTATTACACTGTTTCAATATTGGAAGAAATACTGCACAATATTATTTTTGCGAATTTTATGATATTAAACAATATTATGTGCTAATTGGAATTAATGTAAAATATGCATTTGCTTCCAACATTAAATTGGAGCGGCACATTTTAAGTCTAGCAGCATCCTTATTGTCTTAAAACACGCTGATAATTGAAACATAGAAACAGTAATGTTTCAGTTTACTGAATTATATCATTATATACTTACTATCTTGATGACTTCCTTTACATATTTCACAGAATAATTAATCAAATAAAAGAAGAAAGTAAAATACTGTTAGATATTTTCTTACCTTTTTCAACAATGAAATAGAAACACGCAATTAAATATTTGTTTAAACAATGAAAACGGTTTGAAATGCGTTGCAACAATGAAAAGTATTGCTGTAAATTATGTAAAAAATATTTTTAAAAATTTATTAAAATTAGAGAAAAATCTTACGGCAATTTAATTGATATCATTTCAAAGATAATTTTTTAAATTTTCAGATGGTGTAAAAATAATTTTTGTGCTATTATATTTTCGGAAATTATTAAGGAAAAACGTCGAAATTTAGCTTAATTTTTAATTAATTAAAACTCTAATTAAAATTTCAGAAAAGGGCTCCTAGGTCCACATTCCCACCCTCTAAAGTATATTTGTACCATATTTCGTTGCTCTAGGTCTAGGTAACCGGATTTTTAGGCAGTTATTATTAATAATAACTAAAAATTTTCATGCGAATATTATTAATAATAACCGATTAATCACATTGACTGTAACACATGTATACAGAATGGAGTGTTATCTGTTAAGCTGAATAGTGAAATGTAGAAAGTCAAAAATGCATTGGGTATCTTTCTTTCAATCAGTTCGGACCAAAATTCAACAATTTACAATTTCGGCGGCAAGTTCACATAACAAATTTCATTTACCTAGATCGTTTGGTTTCTGAATTATAGTGTTCGTACAAACAGATATAGAAAGACGGCAGATATTTAAACCATGGACGGATTTCTTCCAAAATATGATGTGCATCTTCTTTTCTAGTGATAAAAATATATGTTAAAAATCATTTCTCTAGTTTGTTGTGTTTTTCAGTTGCCATATTCACATATTTGCGGACTGGCATGCAAACGGACTTTATGATGACAAATTTTGTTCAAAATTTGGCAATAGTCTACAATTTTGCTCTCATGATTGAGCATCAAATTTCCTCCTTCTAACTTGTTTTTTTAGAACAAACTGACGGATAGAAACATAATTCCAAAAATGTCTTTTTCGAACTCATGGATGTCCATCACAACGTTTTTGGAAGTGGAGATTTAATCCAAATTTGGATGTATAATTTTTAACAATTAAAATATTTTCTCTTCATAAACAATAAAGTGAAAGGAAATTGCAGATAAACAGATGCAGTTCTCTTGATGTCTCCGTTTGAACAAAAAAAAGCAATAGAAATGAGAAATTATTTAGAAAAATCCGCAGCCAACGAAACACAACTTATGGAAATCCTCTATAAACTAAAGCGAAGCCATAAACGCATCAAATTCTCTAAGAGCCCACCCTATGTCTTTTCGCTGTGTGGAGAAGCATAACTTATTGTTTTCGCCTCTAGTTTTAAACACTATTTGAGATTTTGTTAGTGTGTGTCAGTTACTATTAAAGCAGGGAAACCGGGCCAACATGCTATCAAGATAAACTTAGCTATTTTGGTTTTTACTAGTTAATTGTTCTTTTGTTTAATGACACGCTCATTTCCTCCGCAATTCCCTTTTTCTCTCTGATTATTGTGTAAGAACGACTCCAACTGGATGTAGAATAGTATTCTATTCCATTCCATAACCCAGGAGGGTCGACTCAATCCAATGGTTGTAGAGTCTTTTGATGACACCCCTGGAAAGACAAACATGAGCACGAATTAGGGTTGCGGGCACCAACTGCAAGTAACTTCACCATCTTTTTCAAGGGCAAGTTGAATATTTAAATAGAGGTGCCACTTAAAAGCAATGTCATACAATTATTGCAGTTATTGACATAACAACTACAGACACAAAAATGCACAACAAAACTGCGGTGATTATAATACAAGACACAACCCCAAACAGAACTTAAAGCGAAAAAAGAAAAACAAAGCAAACAAAATACAGTGACATAACAGCTACAGACACAGATATGCATAACAAAACGGCAGTGATAACAATACAAGACACAACCCAAAACCGAACATAAAGCAAAAAAAAAAATACAAAGCAAACAAAATACTGTGACATAACAGCTACAGACACAACAATGTACAACAAAACGGCGGTGATTACAATACGAGACACAACCCAAAACAGAACACAAAGCAAATAAAACCCAAAAAATGCAAGGAAAACAAAACACAAAACAAACAATTCACAGGAAACAAAACAAATAGCACATAATAACCAGCGGGAGTGGTCTCTCCTAAACTTTCTCGTATACTTTCTAAGTGGAGATTCGTCAAAATCTCGAGTTCGAATTTTTTTGACGATTAAAGTACTTTCTCTTTGTATACTTCGTATACGAGAAAGTAAAAAAGGGGGGAAAACAGAGAGTTGAAAAGAATACGTAAAACCGAAGCACAGCACAAAATAACTCATTTGAATTTAAAGGAGAAATAAAAAGTTAATAAGAGATTTGACAAAAAAGCGGTAAGAATAAAAATAAGATATAATAATAAAAATTATTATCATTTTTTATTATTAGATGAGAAAATACTTTTATAAATGAAGAATAAAATGCTTTTCAAATCAACTTTATACTAAAACTCAAGGGAAGGGAAGGGATAGCAAACTTTTGCGAAATAAAACAGATCTCAAGCACTGGAGACCTATAATCCGATCACATATCTGATTAGAAATTCGAAAGCACTTCCCGATCATAAAGAGAGAACCTTGAGTTTTATGAACATTTAAAAATCAAAATGGTTTATTATTAGCTTTGCAATCACTATCCAGCTAATAACCCTCACTCTCTTAGGACATGGCAAACAAGGAACTTATTTCGTAGCACTTCTTATTTGCTGTCTTGATACAAGGTGAAGCATATGTAAAATATTTTTGAATAAAACAAGAAATATGCTTAAAATTAGCTTGCATATGATGTGAATAATATGGAACTGGATTAACTCGAATATTTTTATGTTTAATTTGTGGATAATTCGAATTTTTCTCTGGATCATGAATTTCTTATTCACATATTGTTAAATTGGCATCTATACTTTGAATTTGTTTAAGTTAATTCGACCACAAATCTAAAAATTTAAATTATTCTTTTAAATTCCGAATTGTTTTTGTTAATTAAATAAGTCCTCACTTTTTTTCCTCAGAATCATAAATGCCTAGATTTTAAGGTCATTAATTGACTTACTGTTGTACAATGCATTCAATTAAAAAAGGAAAAACAAATCACTATTTAATAAAAAAATATTATTTAACACGTTAGATGCGACTTGCACACTATATTTTAAATCTTGTTTTTACAATTATAGCATTAAAAGTGTAAATACTATTTATTCATTAAAATAAACTGCTTAAATAGTGAAATTCATATTTTTTAAACTGATATATTTTTTAAACAAAGATTATAATCACTTTGTTAATAAAATTTAATTTTACACATTCATTAATAATGCATTAGATATTTACCATAAATCTATTAAATATTATAAATAAATCCTTTGTAATATTTTTAGTTTAAAAATTGTCGTTTTCTCTTGATGTACACCGTTCTCCCCCTTTGGTGGTTGTTTGGGGATCGGGTGGCAGCTCAGGTGTCTTCCTCGTCATCTCACCGAGGTTCAAAATTACGAGGTCCGTCCCGAAATAGCCTTCATGTTTCGTCAAAATGAGACGTTACTATAACTGAAACTAAACACTTGCCGTCAAGTGTCACTAAGTCAGTTATGTCACTTGGAAGGGGAAGACCTGTTTCACTAAGTCAGTGATGTCACTTGGAACGGGGAAGCCCTGTGTCACTAAGGCAGTGATGTCACTTGGAACGGGGAAGCCCTGTGTCACTAAGGCAGTGATGCCACTTGGAACGGGGTAGCCCTGTGTCACTAAGTCAGTTATGTCACTTGGAACGGGGGAATACTGTGTCACTAAGTCAGTTATGTCACTTGGAAAGGACGAGTCCTGTGTCACTATGCAAGTGATGTCACTTGGAAAGGGGGAAGGTTGTGAAAGGCGTGCCAGTAATTTGAAATAGTTGTGAGCTGCTGCATCCCAATTTTCCGATGCAACTTATATGAAGTCCATGACCGACGTTCGTGAGTCATACACAGGTCCAGTGATAGGATAGTAAATCAATTACCCAACGCCCACTTGGAAATATTATTCACTAGCCGCCATCTGTGACCAGCTGCTTCGCAGGGGATCTAATTTCAACTGACTCTTTTATGCTTAATTTGATGTTCATGGTTCCCTTAAGGAATTTTAAACTTCAAATTGCCCACGTTCTTTTCGTAGCCGTGCACTTCTTCTGTTCCTTTTCTGTATGACCGTCCCTAATGGAGTCAAGTAACTGTTCGCGTCATGTAACATCTAAATGTACGTTATCAAAGCGAACTTTAAATTAACGAATTCTATTTAAACTTCAAAATAACCCAACGCGTTTTACGTCCAGAAGCACGTTAATTGTCTTAAAACATGCTGATAAAATGAATTAAAACATAAAAACCATAATCTTTAAGTTTATTTGATTATTTCTGTTATATTTATTATCTTGAGGATTTTCTTTAGAGATTTCACAGAAAAATTGTTTAAATAAAGTATGAAATCAAAATGTATTAGGATATTATCGCAGATTTTAACAATGAAAGAGAAATATACGACTAAATGTTTGTTTAAGCAATGAAAACGATTTGAGTTGCGTTGCAACAACGAAAAGTATTGTCGTATATTATGCCAAATATTTTGAAAAATTTATTAAAATTAGAGAAAAAATTGTGCGGCATTTTAATTGATATCATTGAGAAGGTAAATGTTTGCACTTTCAGATGGCTTAAAATTGATCTTTGTGCTGTAATATATTCGGATGTTATTAAGGAAAAACGCCAAAATGTTGCTTAATTTTTCATTAATTAAAATTTCAAAAATGGGCTCCTCAGTACACATTCCCGCCTTCCAAAGTATGTTCGTGCCGAATTTCGTAGCTCTAGGTTCAGTGATATGCCCTATAGAGCGCCAACACACACAGAGGCAAACTTTGTTATTAGTAGATATACATGGTTCCCACTTAAAAAGGGACATCTCTCTTTAATTTCAGAACTTTGACAGCTTTAGTCCTGTAAGTAGTGTAGGTATCTAGTAGTAGCTATCTAGAGTAGTAGTGCAGGTATCTAGTAGGTAGTGTAGTAGTCTTGGTATAGTAAAAGGTCTGTGCACTATGCGAAGAGACAACTTACAACGCCACCTGGTGTCAAACTTCGAAGTTAGTGGTCCTACCTCGAAAACGGTAAAAAATAGAGGGAAATGTCAATTACAAAATTTTAGAGCATTATCGGTTGAGTACAAAACGACACCTTGTACATATTAATACTAACAACAGAACGCTTAAATTGCATATTTTATTGTTCGCGATTTCCGTAAACGTGACGTCACAAAACGGGTTAAAATGATTAAAAATATTTAGTTATCACAAACGATACCTTTATTCTCGGTGTTCAAAGTACTCTCCGTCATCTACAATACAGATTTGAGCCATTGTTTGAATTTCACTTTGCACACGCTTTAGCATGTAGGTGGCGCGCTAGCACATACAACAGTAATACGTTATCGAAAGTCCTGCAATGTTGGCGGTAAGGTTCATACACCTGCTGTTTGAGTTATTCCCACAGGAAAAGTATAATGGAGCAGTTTTTTCCCTGAAAAATAAACTTTTCTCCTTTTGTTCATGTCTTGTGATGTCACAATTTTGGAAAATGCGAACAAACAAATGTGTTTTTGAAGCGTTCGTTCTTCGTATTAATGTACACAAGGTGCCTTTTCCCACTATATCGATAACGTTCTACAATTTTTCAATTGACATTTTTCCTCTATTTTGTACCGTTTTCGAGATAGGAACGCTAACTCTGAAGTTTGACGCCAGGTGGCGTTGTAAGGTGTCTCATCGCATGGCGTATAGACGCTCTAGTACCTAGACACTACTTTCATGACTAAAGCTGCCATCGTTCTAAAGTTAAAGGGGGTGGTCTTTATTTAAGTGGGAACCCTGTATACATTCGACATCAGATATTTATATTTCAAAATTTTGAATTTTTGATTGCGTGTTTTCCCTTTTATGATATTTAAAATTAAGTTTATGAAAATGAAAGCTTGGGTCATTTAAGAAGCCTTCGTAGGTCTGTAACTGATCCGCAGATGATAGGTTCGCCACCAATGATCTATAAACTATCGATTCGATAGTGTTGCATTCTTATTTCACCTATGCAATTGTAATTGCAAATAATTACACCATGCAGTATAAATTTCGTAACTTTTGTGGCTTTTCACATTTATTCTCTCTGATTTCTATCCAAATACATTGTGTAGCCGTTTTTCATCCAAATTAATTAATTCACGACTAATTGTATACAGTGTGCCCGCTAAAGTCCGTTGTCACCCCAATAATTTCTGAACGGCAAGAGCTATAGTCATAAAAGTGGGGCTAGGTATAGTAAAGTTGTCATGCGCTAAGCAAGAAACCGCTTACAGAGTCATCTGGCGCAAAATTCGGAGTTAGCGTTCTTATCTGAAAAACGGCACAATATACGGGAAAAAAGTTAATTAGAAAGTTGTTCAGCATTATCGATTTAGTAAGAGAAGACATCTTCCTTGCAGTAATGTTCAAAATAGAAGGCGTTAAATGCATATTTGTTTGGTTCGCCAAAATTTTAACGCGGCATAACGCGGAAGAAAAAGAAAAGGAAGGACGTAATATCCGATTTTCTAGAGGATTTGCCGTTGAGTGACCTCTGGAATGTATGGTTCCAACACGACGGCGCCCCTTCGCTCTAGGTATCCAGTGTCCAATAGTACATTCGGGACACATTCCAGCAAAAAGTCATCGGGTATGGTGGTTGCGTACAATGGCCTGCACGTTCACCTGACCTGAACCCATTGGACTTTTTTCTGTGGAGATACATCAATCAGTAAGTGTATGCAACCCCTCCACCAACATTGCAGGAACTTCGAAACCGTATTACGGATGCTTTCGCCAGCGTGTCACCTGCCATGTTGTACCATGTGCAGCGGGAAGTGCAGACACGTGTCCAGATGTGTATTGTTGCTGAAGGACACCATTTTGAGCATGACAGATAGATGAGCCTCATTTCCGACAAGTGCAGTTTTGTGCAACGCGATCAAACAAATGTGCGTTTTGTGCTTTTCGATTGTATCCTTTTTGTGCACAAGATATTTTTTTAATAAATCGATGATGCTGAACGACTTTGTAATTGACTTTTTTCCCGTATTTAGTACCGTTTTCGAGATAAGAACGCTAACTCCGAATTTTGCCACCAGGTAGCGCTGTAAGCGGTTTCCGTGCGTATCGCATGGCAACTTTACTATACCTAGACCCCACTTTTATGACTATAGCTCTTACCGTTCAGAAACTATTGGGGTGACAACGGACTTTAGCGGGCACACTGTATAAACGCACTTAACCCTTCGGCAAACGCACCCATTTTTGGAACATTAGCACACGCGCGAGGTCATTTCGACCCCAAAGTGTTAGACACTAACTCTTTATTTTATTGCCTATTTGTACAAAAATAATATATGATCAAAGTGTAAGAACATTTTTACATAAAAATAACTTGTGCTTAAAATACAAATGCGATTTTTAATAAGAAAAAGGAAAGTTGAACTTATATCCGTTTTTCTTCCTTTTCTGTATTCTTTTCTTCTCCGCTGCGCACGTTCTTACTCTTCCATAGCCATAGCGTTAAATTAACCTGATACGTTAGCACACGCACGGTTCAATTTGACCCCAACGCCCCAGTAAAAAATGAGAAACAGCGTTTCACCAGTTTTGCCCTTCTTATGCACTTCTTCTAGCTCCCCTATGAAGGAATAGGAAGTAACAGGGGCAAGTGTCTAGAAATTCCTAGAATTTTTTAACAGACGAGAAAGGGTGGGGTGAAAAAGACCCCTCGCCTGTGCTGACGGGATAATTACAATACGAACTTCCTAAGTACATTCCTCAACAGCTCTTCTCCAAAATTATTTACTTCTTCGATATAAAATTATTATTTATGAAGAATATGAGAAGATAATTCTTAGAAGAAAAATCTAAAATCTTGTTCTTTTTGTACCTAAAATTTGAAATGAGTGAATAACATTTATGAAATTTTTGGCTTTCATGATATATCGGAAAGTTCTTTTCAACTAATCAATTTATAAATTTAATCATTTTTACAAAACTAGCAAATATCTTTTAAAATAGCAAAACTAATATCTAATACAAAGTTAATACCGTAGTAAAATAATCAAAATTTTACAGAGACAATGAAGCATGATATTTATATTCACTTCAGAAGTTCAATTATGCCTGATATAAAGAACAATTAATTTTCAAATAAATGATGGATATACGTTTATATGCTTGTAATTATGTTTAAACAGTCATTATATGATGCGGCAAAAAGAAAAATTTCAATGATAGCTTTGGTGTTCGTGATTGCCTAAATTTTCTCTTGAGTTTGTGGATTTCTACACTTAATTACTTTTACAAAAATAGTATAAATCATTTAAATAGCAAATCTAAAACATAGAATAAAATTAATACAACAGTAAAATAATAAAAATTTTACAGTGGATATAAAACATATTCACTTAGAAAACTCAATTATATTTGATAGAATTGACAATAAATTTTCAGCAGAGATGATGAATGTACGTATATATGTTGGTAATTATGTTTAAAAAGTTATGTATATGATGCGAAAAAAATTTTAAGTGATAGCTTTATGTGATTATCTAAATGTTCTTGAGTTTGTGGATTTCTAAACTTTAGTTCTTTTACAAAAAATAGTATAATCATCTAAAATAGCAAATCTAAAACATAAATAAAATTAATACACAGTAAAATACGCAATTTGCAGTGGATATAAAACATATTCACTTAGAAAACTCAATTATATTTGATAGAATTGACAATAAATTTTCAGCAGAGATGATGAATGTACGTATATATGTTGGTAATTATGTTTAAAGAGTTATTATATGATGCAAAAAAAAAAAAATTTAAGTGATAGTTTTGGTGTTCGTGATTATCTAAATGTTCTCTTGAGTTTGTGGATTTCTAAACTTTAGTTCTTTTACAAAAATAGTATATAAATCATCTAAAATAGCAAATCTAAAACATAAAATAAAATTAATACCACAGTAAAATAATCAAAATTTGCAGTGGATATAAAACATATTGATATTTATATTCACTTAGAAAGCTCCATTATGTTTGACAAAATTGGCAATAAATTTTCAGCATACATGATGAATGTTCGCCTATATATGTCAGTAATTATGTTAATGCAGTCATTCTATGATTCTACGAAAAGAAAACACCTCACTCGCCGCCCAGAGAGCAGAGATTATCGCTGAAATAAATCCCTATAAATTATTACGTTTATTTCTCTCTTCATCAATAATGCTTAGAACAATGGCCTTTATAAATTATCGAATTGTTAGAATTAGAGAAGCTTCTGCGCAGAATCTAAAGCCGTGAAATAAATCGTGTCGATTAATATTTCTTCACCTTAGTAAAATAAAGACTGATTTATTCGGCGAGCAAGCGGGCTTATTTTAAAGTGTTAAATAATACGATGCAGTTTCGAACGTTTTTTTGTAAAAGAAGAAACAAACACATGTTTAAAAACTAATCGTTGCCTTGGATGCATGTGTTGGCTGAGTACTTGAAAGAATTTTAAAGTTTAAATCTTAATATGGTCCGTGCTTGTAATTTTAACCCTTAACGCGGCCGAGAGATTTTCTTATAATACTCACCCATAAGACGACGGGAAATTAGGTGAAATTCTAAAACGTTTATAAGGATGAAAACTCAAAGTAAACATTTAAATTGGTTATTTAGATATAAATTCAATATATTTAGTTGATTTATAATTTTATAAATGAAATTAAATGTTTTGATAAAGTATGATATGATCACGAAACCCATGATGTAATAAGTTGCAATATTTGATAAAGAAAACTACAGCTATGATAAATAAATGAAATTAAAACTAAATTATTTTCATCTCCCCGTAGCGGGCCTTTCATTGTCTATGGCATAAGTGTTATGTCCCCGTAGCGGGCCTTTCATTGTCTATGGCATAAGTGTTATGTCCTCGAAGCGGGGCCTTTCGTTTTCTATGGCATAAGTGTTATGTCCCCGTATTCGGGCCTTTCGGTCGTTAAGTGTTAACATACGAATTACAGTTCCTTTGAAATTGACAAAAGTTGTCAGAAATGACAGACATAGCAAAGCATTTAATACAAGCACATTGAAAGCTTTTAGAAACAGAGATAAATATTAATTAAATATTTTATTCAAAATAGCAATGGATTCGTTTCGAAAATGAAATCATAGTTCATCTTTACACGAACTGAGAATGAGTTTCTTGAATTTTTTTTGTGCTATTGTGTGTCCCTGTGCTAGATTTTATCTATGTACTACATTTTCTGTATTCTATCCTTATTTTACACACGTTCTAAGTAAATATATGCAAGTCTGCGAAGGAAACAAGTTGTTTTCATTTCGTCAAAAGAAATGTTTTTCAGAAGGAGTTACATTTTTATGAACATAAAAATTAAATTGAAGGAGTATATAATTGTTCAAAATCTGTTCAAATGTATCCTTTTGTTATATATGAACAGACTTTTAGATCCGTATCTTACTGAATACAGAAGGCGAAAACTTTAAAGTTAGATTTTAAAAAAATGGCAAAGAGTTAAAAAAGTATTGTGAACAGAGCTTGTAAGCTAAAAGTATAAATATCAGATCATTATGTTTTTATACGCTCATTTGAAAAAAATGACGGGAGGCTGCAGAGACGGCCCAAACAAAAGCGGGGCCCGGTGCAAAGGTGACTTGCGGGGCATTGAAAAAATTTTGCCCAATAAAATAATTTACCGCTTTTTGCTATTTATTACATAACAAAATTTGCTTAAGTAAAGACTAAAAAAATATAAGAAATAATAAATAATTAAATTATTTTTATAAAGTTAATATTTTAATCATACAAAGAAATCGTTAATAAATGAAACAACAAAAATAATTGCTTCATATATAAAATTTGGTATTCAACTTACTAAAATAAGTTGATAATATATGATTTTTGTTTCATTTTGTTATAAGTTGTATATGTAGCAAATACGTTGATAATATCATTATGATTTAGATTTTTAGTTAATGCGGATTCGATAGATAAAGTGACTAAGCAAATCAATTTTTCGCCTCTAATGCTAGATCCCAAGTAATTTTTATTATTTTTAATCTTGAGGAAGATTAATCTGCAGATGTGTGTGCGAGCGTTATTGGTAAGGTCAATATAATTTCAGAACAGAAGTAACATGTGGATACAATTTAAATAAATTATTTTTAAATAAATATTTGCAATAATGTGACCTGGAAGGTAAAACTTGACGCCAAATTTTGATTTCATTAAATAAATGAATGTAATTCATTTTCGTTTTGCGCAATCGGACAGCGGCGTGGGGCCTTGAGCGCTCGCACCTTTCGAAACCCCCTCGCGCTGGCCCTGAACTCAAGCATTCCATCCTAAATAAAAGAAAAAATTCCTCCCGTTACGCAAACTCATGTTGTATAAATGTGTCCTGTATTCCTGATTTTGTGAGGATATATTCAAAAATGTTCAGTTTGAAAACTTTCAGTACTAAAATTGAAATTATAAAATGCGAAAATAGTTTCAGTTAGAGTTTCAAAACATGAAAGTTAGAAACTTAAAATAACACTTAACTTTGCAGTCAATTGAAAGAGAAAATTCAATTTTTCAACTTTTCTGTCGATTTACGATGTCGGCACATGCATTCAGTATTGAAATAAAATTCCAATACTGTATGAACGGGATTTTCTTGTATTTTGGATTATCAAGTGAATTCTTAAAAGTTGAACTCATTATTTCTTCATGTTAACAAACAATTATATCTTCATATACAAAATAAATAAATAAAACTAAAAAAGATAATCGACTGATCACAAACTTATTTACAATTATACATAACCTACTGATTGTTTCGGTTTTAGCATATTTAAATTGAATCAATCTTCAAAATACTTCTTATAATTTAAAACTTATCCAATTAACATTGATATGCAGTTTCCCAAAACAATAAAAGGTACCAAATAAGTAACATTTTATAATAAAAATGCCCAATGCAAAAGAGTAGAAAACGTAAATTTTCGTTTGTTAATAAAAAAAAAATGTTTAATCTTAAATGTATACAATAATAACAAATAGCAAAAATATTGTAATACAAAAACAAAGAGGAACTACATTGTTTTTTAAATTGATAACCTGTTATAATATTAAAATTTTCTTTTTAGAAATATAAAAAGAAAATTTGTTTAATAAATAACTATAAAAAAGAGACAAAAATTAGCATACTTGAAATTTGTCTGCAAGAACAAATGCAGAATATATTATTTTGCTGTACGGCTGATACTTCGAATGCGAACGAACTGTTCAATGGAATATTAAGCTTCTGAGAAAACTCCTTGGGTTACCCATCGTGTTTCACACAATCCAATATTCAGATTCACTACTATTGATTAATCTCTGAGGAATAGATGTAACCAACTACCTTTTAACAAGTACCTACAATGAATTCATAGATGCTGGAAAACCACACTTTTGACAAGAAAAGCGAGAAACCCCTGTGAGATATATGCATTATCATAGCTTAGCCGTGCTGCTGAATACAAGGGGAACAGATGAGTTCAATTTAGAACTAGATAAGCAAAAAACGCACTCCTCTAGAGGTGTTTCTTTAAGCTGCTCTGAAGAAGACTATCTGCTGGCCATTAGGGGAAAGATATGGATCCGCGCACAAGTATTATCCCCTTTATACCTTGAAAGTAAGTCTCGGGACAAGGAATGAATGTTATCACCTGGAATTTATCTTCAATCGACGGATATTCACTTCGGAGTGCCCCTTCCCCCCGCACCGAAAAGAGAATGACCATATGATGCCTGGAGCAATCGAACCTGGTTTAGGACTGAACAATGTTATCACTTTCACCTTTTATACTGCCCACGAATCGGAAACATATGGACCTCAAGATAGCAAAGGGAATTGTTGGATTCTTATCCTCTAGATCCACCAATTACTTTTTTGCCAGATTTTTGAAGGAAATTTTCAACACCAGAAAAAAAATTGAATATATTTCTTTTTAGAAAAATTATTAATATTTATACCTTTTTTTACATAAAAGTTGGTTGAAAGAATTTTTTAAAAAGTGTAAAAAAAATTTTAATGAATTTTACAAAATCCGTCAGCGTCGCGGGCCTTTCAGAAGCGCGGGGCCTTGTGCGGTCGCACCGTTCGCCCCCCCCCCCCGGGGGGGGGGCGGGTGGAGGGGGGCTTTTTTAAGCAACCGCTGATGTTAAAGGCGTAGGTCTACTTCACTCGCGTGACTCTTTTGTTTCTCGAAGATTCTTGGTTTCTCTTCTTTAATCACGATTCTCTTTTGTTTCTCGAAGCTTTCCGGATTCTATTTGTTCAACTCCATACTCTTGTTTCTCGAAGTTTGTCATGATTCTCTTTTGTTTCTCGGAATTACTCTCAGTTTTCTTTTGCTAAATACTAAAGAAATACTAAAGTATGGAAAATTGGTGAAATAAAATGAAACTAAGGTTACAATGAATATTGTTTTATATCTTAATAAAATATATTACAGTGTAAATTCTTTTGTTTTGAATTCTTCAATCGTTTGTGGGTATGATGCAATTCTGTGTAAGATCCGTCGATGATATGACAAGTAACATACATAATTTAATAATTATTTTTGTAACTTCTGTTGTTACCCTTTATCTCTATAATAAAACATTAGTGTTATGTTTCTAACATATGTAGTTACCGAGATGTAGAGGATCTCCCACACAACGTTTTTGTGGCGGTTCGGCGTGTGAATTAAATTCCTTACTGAGACCCCAACGGGAGGAACGTAGTCCTACGTCAAAATGTCTTCGACCGCGTCAACGCAACAACTACAAGTGGGATGACCAGAAAAGAATTAAAATTTCCGAGCCTGTCAAGCCAGAAAGCAATATTGACACGTTTTTATTATTTGTTTAAAAAAGGGAAATTAAGAACAAACAGTTGTAATAATCTATACTTATAAAAGACAATGTTTGTGTGCGTGCGATGTACAGACGAATCTGTCACATTTACAGCCTTGAAATTTGGCACGCAGTTAGTCTTGATGGGGGCTCAATGTGTGTACCTCGGAGCCGTGATTTAAAAATTTATCTAGAATTTCTTTTATTTAATATTTTGTGTTGTTTGGGGTGATTTTTCGCACTAATTTCTCAATGGCATGACTTCGGATAACAGTACGAAAAGGATAGATACACCATTGGAAAGAGCAAACGATTTCCGTTCAAATAAAGTTAGCTTTGAATTTCTAACGTAAGTTACTGAATTTGGAGAAATTTTTAAATAGTAGTCAGTTTTGCCATTAAAATTTTATTTTTGTTTTTAAATTTGCTGCATCCGACTTTTTAATAACACTATTATTTTCAATTTTTTTCGGTTTATAACTAGAACGGTTCTGTCGGATTTAAAACCAGAACGGTTAAAATATCTTTTCCCGTTTTTTTTTCAATAAATTTTTTCCTGGTCAGTTGAAAGTTATTTTTCTTTAGCGAGCTTCCTCCGCGACTCTTTTTCGGAATGTTGCTTGAAATTTCATTGGCTGACGGTAAAGAGCGTCATAATATTCAATTAAGTGACTTTGATTATTATTTTCAGCACTGTCTTAACTTATTTATTCGCCTCGCCTATTTTGCTTGCAGAATAATAATGATTTGCATGTTACATCTTTTTAAAATTGTTTTGGATTAACTTTTCAACAGATAAAATGTTATTATCGCGACAAAATATAAGCGGGAAAATCAATAATGTGTATCTTTTGTTTTGATTTTGTTTTCAAAACTTTTTCATGTCATTGCGCGCATTTTTTTCCCATTCTGTTGAAGTTCTGATTACACGGGCGACGCCTTGCACGTACTGCAAGTTTTAAATAAAATCATGAATTCTGGCTTAGCTCGGGGGAGGGTGGGGAGGGGCGCTGCACCCCCATAGCCCTCCGTGGATTCGCCACTGAAACAATATATGGAAGCAAAAAAACAATTGGAATTTAGATATAAAATACAAGAACTCGGTTTCATAGTCATTTCATTGCAACGGTCGCGCGTATCTCTGAAATAAAAACAGCGAATTCACAGAATCCTAATAACGCCTTGAATTCCAAGTTCCAAGTCAAACTAACAGTTCGTCAAACAGAGCTGGAAGAATATCCAAAGTCATGCTTGCATAGCACCCTCTGGTAATATGATATAGAACAAAATTCTTCTTAGTATATCTCACATACTCATGTCCGCTGGAAAGTTAAAATCCTGTCGGAAATTCTTATTCAAAATTGAGGTTTCGACAAATTGATCTAATTCTCAATCGAAGTTGTTGTTACCAAATTCCAGCGGTAAAGAAGAAGAAAAAGTCTACTTCAGTTCCTGTGGGCGATAACTTTTTCTTTTTGTAAGAGTCTGCCTCGTTTCCTGAAGATTTAATACCTTAATTTCGAAGGGAAAGACAGGCTTGGTCTAGAAAGCCGCACAATTATAAAACGAGGAATGGGAATAGTTCCTCAGGAATTTCTGGGCAGCTATGTAGAATCCTCTGGTAGCGGGAGGTTCGGTAGAATTTTTAGATGCATAAAACAAAACTGGTATGAATATGAAAATATACAGTATGTCTAGTACTAAACTTTCAAAAAAAGTTAGGCCTAATTTATGATTGGGGTAAAAATGAACGCTAAAACTTGATACTTAAAATCACAAACATTTTCGCAAAATTATGGTCTTGCGGAATATTTCTCACTAAATAAAGTATCAATAAAAATCTATCTATTGATATGCTAAAACTGTTGATCAGATTTTCAACCAGCAAAAATATTAAAGGCTCTATTCTATATCATTCCCATATAATATTATAACGCTAGTATAATGAATAGATAGTATATTTAACGGTTTTTACAATTTTGTATTTAACTTTACTTGTTTCATGTTTGTAAAAATGGATTTTTCACTAACTTAATGATGCGCTAGAATTTTAGAACTATGAACATTTGTGTGTTTCGCATGACAATGCACTATTTTATTATTTTTAGAGCTTAATTAACGGTTAAAAAATTAAAATAATAAAATTTTGCTTCAATACGAGTGGCTTCACCTGGTAGTGAATTTCAGAAAAATATTTTAAATTCCATAATATTTATAAAAATTAATTATAAATTTAAGACGAAAATGTAGAAAACTAGCTGATAATTCGGCGTTGCTCGGGATCCGCATTTTTTCATATGCCTGACTCTGGTTTATTTTTTCTACAAATATTGTCACTAGCCTTCCCCAACAAACGTTAATCTAATTTGAATCCTCCTTATTGAATTAAAACTTTCAATTCTAGCCTTTTTATTACCTTAAAACAGTATGGTTTGAATGAAAACGCCGGAAGTTTGGAAAAAGAAAATTTATTCTATACTTTTAAACAATAAAGTATAAACCGTATATTGATTAACACAAGTTTAAAATGAACAATTGTACTGTACAGCAACGCATTCCGAAACTAGCACTTTTGGACGATTTTACACCGGAAAGGGGTGTCAGGCAATGAGTCATATGAGCGTATTTCCGGAGTTCTTTGTTTCCCTTTCCATTCTTCACTTTTCCCCTATTTTGATTAAAATTACTCCACCCGGCGCATGCGCAATAGCGCGGAGGGTTTCGGAATCCGTTGCTAAAGGATTTTTATTAATTTTAAAAAGTTATATTAATATTTTGTTCCACAGAAGAAAAAATAAAACGAATAAAAACAGCAAACTGATTTAAATACAAGAAATATATATTTTCTAAAATATTCTATAATATATTTAAATTAAATACAAGAAACATATATTTTCTTCTTGCCCGTATTTGAACAATAATGAAGAAAAATATAAGGCTCAAAAATAATAAATATAAAATCAAGAACTAATAAAGTAGGCACCAGAAATATAAATTTTCTTCTTGAGGGTATTTAAATAATAATGGAGGGAAAAAAATTTGCAGAAAAGGCCCGAATTTACCATTTAAAATAAAATAAATAAAAATCTGATTCGAATTTCAAAAAACTTTTTTACGGCATTAGCTTTCTCTTGTTCCAATCCATCACTGTGCCAAATTTAGTTCGTGCAAGTTAAACAGTCTGGAAGTGCATAAAGAACCAAAAAACGAGCATACATATTCATAAAGAATTTATCTTTTATATATATAGATAATTAAAATAAAACAATCTACTTTATTGAATAATAATAAATGCGCGTTTTTAAAAATTGTCTTTTAAAAATTTACGTGTTCTATGAAAGTAAGAAGAAAGATTTTTCTTTCTTACAAAAAAGTATCAAATAATTTTTAAATGAATTAATCTCTCACTGATATCGAACGGAAACAGAGATTCTCAGTTATAGAAACAAATCCTATACAGGGGCGCCCTGAAAAAGTGAGGTCTATCAGCAGGTTAATGGCACTATTAATCCACGAGTTATTGTTGTTTTTTGTGGAATTGGAGAGAAAGAGCTTCTCCGAAGAAATGAAGCGAGTCATTAAACAAAAGCTCTGCAGGCAGTAAACCCAGGATACGTGAGGTTCTTCGGAGAGCGTTTTAGCCCTGGTTCTTTTCTTTAAATGAAGTCTAACACTAACGAAAGCTCACGGGATGCTTATGGTTGCAAGCCAAAGGGTTATGCTATGTTTCGCCAGAGATGTTTTGGGAGATATGTGGAGGAAAATCTTCTTTTGGGCTTTTAGAGAAAGAGAAACGCTTCATGTGGGTCTCTCTAACTTTATTCAATAGAACATCGAATATTCTATCTAGCATCGTTTTCCTATTCACTTCGATTACCTCGAATTTCAAATAAGTTCAATTGGTTTACATTGAATATATCTAGAATTCGTATTTATTTATTCAACAATATTTTGAAATTCTCACAAACAACTGATTGATTTAAATTTCAAAACAAGTTATTATTCATATGATATTTTTAATAAAATCCGTTTTCTTTATAATCACATTGGCATGGTTCATTTGAGTCAATCTACTCTATTAAAATTCGAAGGTAAACAAACGTATGTATGTATGTATGTTCTTCTATCTTCTCACGAACCGCCGAACGGAGAAGCACGCGGAAAGTACCAAAAGATGGGGAATAATTCAAGGAATCCATTTCGGCCATTTAAATATCGAAATTTTAATTAGTGAAAAAGATATTAATTAAAAACTAATTTACAACAATACTTATCATTGTTTCGGATACTTTATAACAATATTTTTCATTGTTACAGTGCAATTCAAAATTTATTTTATTGTTGAAGTCGTTTACTTTAAAGAACATTGTTACAACAACAATAAAAAAGTGATGCTGACAGAAATAAAAAAATGTATTGTTGAAAGCGTATAAATTCTTTTTTTATCCCGTGATATAACGTCCAACAAAATCATTTTAACGAAATTAAAAAGGGTGTTTTGTTTCTGTAAAGTTATGTGCCGAAAGATATAGATTAGTTATGTTAGTGATTTTAATCATTATTCATTGATTTGATCAAGTTTAAATATTTGTGTAAGCTTCTATTTTAAGCTGATATTTGGAAGTTACTATTTTTGCTTTGTTCAATTCTCGCTTTTTCCGATGCCTAAAAGAAAAAGAGGAATTACAGGGGATGTTGCCAGTAGACGGGAGGCAATTAGAAAACGTGAAAGGAGAGTTGTTGAAACCGAAGAAGAAAGAAGCCGTTGATTGTCAACTATGGCACAACGTGGCCAGGACAGAAGAGCGGAAGAAACAGAAGAACAAAGAAATAGCCGATTGTCAGGCATGGCACAGCGTTGGCAGGAGAGAAGAGCCGAGGAAACAGAAGAACAAAGAAATAGACGATTGGCAGTAATGGGACAACGTAGCCAGCAGAGAAGAGCCGAAGAAACAGAAGAACAAAGAAAAGAGAATACGTTTTGGGGGGAACGTAATGTTTACGTTAGCGACAATATATGTAAAAAAAATAAATCGGAGGCGGGCATATGAAAATTAGTAATAAAATGACTAGATTTGAAAGAATATTTACATTTCTTGGAGAAAGTAAGTGACAATATTTGTTGAAAAAAAACGGAGCCGGGCATATGAAAAAATATGGATCCGAAGGCCTCACGTGATCTCACTTCTCTCCGCCCGGGAATATCCCATTATTCAAGATTGCCCGTGCAACGCCGGGTCATGCAGCTAGTCTATCCTATTAAAATTCGAAGGTAAACAAACGTATGTATGTATGTATGTATGTCCGCCTATCTTCTCACGAACCGCCGAACGGAGAAGCGCGCGGAAAGTACCAAAAGATGGGGAATAATTCAAGGAATCCATTTCGGCTATTTATATTCCTAAATTTTAATTAGTGAAAAAGATATTAATTAAAAACTAATTTACAACAATACTTTTCATTGTTTCTGATACTTTATAACAATACTTTTCATTGTTACAGCGCAATTCAAAATTTATTTTATTGTTGAAGTCGTTTAATTTAAAGAATATTGTTACAACAACAATAAGAAAGTGTCGCTGACAGAAATAAAAAAAATGTGTTGTTGCAATATGTAAACCTGA
This sequence comes from Araneus ventricosus, assembly GCA_013235015.1. Classification (NCBI taxonomy): domain Eukaryota; kingdom Metazoa; phylum Arthropoda; class Arachnida; order Araneae; family Araneidae; genus Araneus; species Araneus ventricosus. The sequence goes on along the minus strand of BGPR01006133.1, from coordinate 38,054 downwards.
ACAATGAATGCAACAAGTCAATGTGGATAGAGTTTTGTGTGGGTTTTGGTAATTGATATAAAGAAACAGGGAATATTAAATCGCTCATATAGGGTTTTTACTAAAACTATTGTTTTCTATGAGGTTTCACTTTTAGATTTCATGTAATAAGTGCATCTTGCTTCAAGTGTATATAAACTGGAGGCGGGCATATGAAAAAATATGGATTCCGATCAACGCTGGGTTATCTCATTCCTTCCGTACTAAAGTCAGACAAAAAATAATTCCGGAATCGTAATTTTACAAAATAAAGATTATTTTTGCGATTTTTTTAAAAGTATATTTTGAGGCCTTTACGCGGACGGAATGATTGAACCGCTCTTTTCTCCTTATTTATTTAGGAGAAAATTTTGGGCATGTGTCACATGACCTCACTTTTTCTCTCCGTCAACGAATGACGCATTATTCCAGATAGCCCGTGCAACGCCGGGTCACGTAGCTAGTCTATCCTATTAAAATTCGAAGGTAAACAAACGTATGTATGTCCAGCTATCTTCTCATGAACCGCCGAACGGAGAAGCGCGCGGAAAGTACCAAAAGATGGGGAATAATCCAAGGAATCATTTCGGCCATTTAAATTCCGAAATTACAATTAGTAAAAAAGATATTAATTAAAAACTAATTTACAACAATACTTTTCATTGTTTTGGATACTTTATAACAATACTTTTCATTGTTACAGCGCAATTAAAAATATTTTTTATTGTTGAAGTTGTTTACTTTAAAGAACATTGTTACAATAACAATAAAAAAGTGACGCTGACAGAAATAAAAAATGTATTGTTGGAAGTGTATAAATTCTTTTTTTATCCCGTGATATAACGTCAAGCAGAATCATTTTAACGAATTTATAGGCGTGTTTTGTTTCTGTAAAGTTATGCGCCGAAAGATGTAGATTAGTTATGTTAGTGATTTTAATCATTATTCTTTGATTTGATCAAGTTTAAATATTTCTGGTAGCTGCTATTTTAAGCTGATATTTGGAAGTTACTATTTTTGCTTTGTTCAATTCTCGCTTTTTCCGATGCCTAAAAGAAAAAGTGGATTTACACGGGATGCTGCCTGTAGACAGCAGGCAATTAGAAAACGTGAAAGGAGAGTTGCTGAAACTGACGAAGAAAGAAACCGCCGATTGTCAACTGTGGCACAACGTGGCCAGAAGAGAAGAGCGGAAGATACAGAAGAACAAAGAAATAGCCGATTGTTACTCAGTATTCCTTTTTTAGAGAGCTTATGTGCTTGGATTCATTAATATCGGGAAAAAATCATTTTCTTTCCTTTTTTGTATTAAGGTGTTTAACTTCGTAACGTTCGTTGGGGAAAGTAAGTGACAAATTTTCTTGAGAAAAACAGAGGCGGGCCATATGAAAATGTATGGACCCCGAAGCCTCACATGACCTCGCTTCTCTCCGCCCGGGAATATCTCATTATTAGAGATAGCCAGAGCAACGCCGGGCCATACATCTAGACTAGAATTAGATAGACCAGAGATTCCCAACCTGTGGTACGCATTCCCCTGGGATTACGCAAAGGACCATTTGGGGGTAAGCGAAATAAAGTTGTTAATGGCGGAAACAAGAAAACATAAGGGATTAAAAAAGTTATAGAACTTTGTTCCTCCAAGTCCCTTGGTATTTAATAACTATACCACTTGAATAGTTGATTAATACGGAGTGTAATTATTAGCATTCCTTATAAGTTAATGCAAAATTATTACAATACTGATTTCATTTTTGGCGTTAAACTAATACTATTGTAAAAATGCAATAAAAAATAAAATAAGTCGAGCAGATATTTTCCAGGCAAATGTCAAATCCGAGTTATTTAACTTTTAAGCTATTCTAAGCCCTTATAATTATTGATAAAAACTTCTTAGCATAGACGGTGGGGGAGGATATGTCAAAAATTATTCAAGAGGTGCGCGAGGGAATAAAGGTTGGGAACCTCTGAGATATACCTTTCATTTCGCTAGGACACGGAATAATTTTTTTTTTTTACAAAATCACAAAACTTTTTGTATTTTTTAAATAGTCCATTTTGACACGTTTTCGTGTGGCGGAATGTTTGAACAGCTCTTTTCACCTTATTTATTTAAGAGAGAATATTGGACATGTGTCACGTTACCTCACTTCTTTCCGTCAGGGAATCATGCATTATTCGAGATAGCCCGTGCAACGCCGGGCCACACAGCTAGTCTATCCTATTAAAATTCGAAGGTAAACAAACGTATGTATGTATGTATGTATGTCCTTCTATCTTCTCACGAACCGCCGAATGGAGAAGCGCGCGGAAAGTACCAAAAGATGGGGAATAATTCAAGGAATCCATTTCGGCCATTTAAATATCGATATTTTAATTAGTGAAAAAGATATTAATTAAAAACTAATTTACAACAATACTTTTCATTGTTTCGGATACTTTATAACAATACTTTTCATTGTTACAGCGCAATTCAAAATTTATTTTATTGTTGAAGTCGTTTACTTTAAAGAACATTGTTACAACAACAATAAAAAAGTGACGCTGACAGAAATAAAAGAAATGTATTGTTGAAAGTATATAAATTCTTTTTTTTTATCCCGTGATATAACGTCCAACAAAATCATTTTAACGAAATTAAAAAGGGTGTTTTGTTTCTGTAAAGTTATGTGCCGAAAGATGTAGATTAGTTATGTTAATGAATTTAATCATTATTCATTGATTTGATCAAGTTTAAATATTTGTAAAAGCTTCTATTTTAAGCTGATATTTGGAAGTTACTATTTTTGCTTTGTTCAATTCTCGCTTTTTCCGATGCCTAAAAGAAAAAGAAGAATTACAGGGGATGTTGCCAGTAGACGGGAGGCAATTAGAAAACGTGAAAGGAGAGTTGTTGAAACTGAAGAAGAAAGAAGCCGCCGATTGTCAACTATGGCACAACGTGGCCAGGACAGAAGAGCGGAAGAAACAGAAGAACAAAGAAATAGCCGATTGTCAGACATGGCACGACGTGGGCAGGAGAGAAGAGCCGAAGAAACAGAAGAACAAAGAAAAGAGAACACGTTTTGGGGGGAACGTAACGTTTACGTTAGCGACAATATATGTAAAAAAAATGAATCGGAGGCGGGCATATGAAAATTAGTAATACAAAGACTAGATTTAAAGGAACATTTACATTTCTTGGAGAAAGTAAGTGACAATATTTGTTGAAAAAAAACGGAGCCGGGCATATGAAAAAATATGGATCAGAAGGCCTCACTTGATCTCACTACTCTCCGCCCGGGAATGTCCCATTATTCAAGATTGCCCGTGCAACGCCGGGTCATGCAGCTAGTATCCTATTAAAATTCGAAGGTAAACAAACGTATGTATGTATGTCCTTCTATCTTCTCACGAACCGCCGAACGGAGAAGCGCGCGAAAAGTATCAAAATATGGAGAATAATTCAAGGAATCCATTTCGGCCATTTAAATATCAAAATTTTAATTAGGGAAAAAGATATTAATTAAAAACTAATTTGCAACACTACTTTTCATTGTTTCGGATACTTTATAGCAATACTTTTCATTCTTACAGCGCAATTCAAAATTTATTTTATTGTTGAAGTCATTTACTTTAAAGAACATTGTTACAACAACAATAAAAAAGTGACGCTGACAGAAATAAAAAAAAAATGTATTGTTGCAATATGGAAACCTGAAGAATGCAACAAGTCAGTGTGGATAGAGTTTTGTGTGGGTTTTGGTAATTGATATAAAGAAACAGGGAAAATTATATCGCTCATATAGGGTTTTTACTAAAACTATTGTTTTCTATGAGGTTTCACTTTTAGATTTCATGTACTCAGTGCATCTTGCTTCATGTGCATATAAACTGGAGGCGGGCATATGAAAAAATAAGGATTCCGATCAACGCTAAGTTATCTCATTCCTTCCGTACTAAAGTCAGACAAAAAATAATTCCGGAATCGTAATTTTACAAAATAAAGATTATTTTTGCGATTTTTTAAAAGTATATTTTGAAGCCTTTACGCGGACGGAATGATTGAACCGCTCTTTTCTCCTTATTTATTTAGGAGAGTACGTTGGGCTTGTGTCACATGACCTCACTTTTTGTCTCCGTCAAGGAATGACGCATTATTCGAGATAGCCCGTACAACGCCGGGTCACGTAGCTAGTCTATCCTATTAAAATTCGAAGGTAAACAAACCTATGTATGTATGTATGTCCTTAAAGAAAAGAAAAAGAGGAATTACAGGGGATGCTGCCAGTAGACGGGAAGCAATTAGAAAACGTGAAAGGAGAGTTGTTCAAACTGAAGAAGAAAGAAGCCGCCGATTGTCAACTATGGCACAACGTGGCCAGGAGAGAAGAGCGGAAGATACAGAAGAAAAAAGAAATAGCCGATTGTCACACAGTATTTCTTTTTCAGAGAGCTTATGTGTTTGGATTCATTAATATCGGGAAAAAAATAATTTTCTTTCCTTTTTTGTATTAAGGTGTTTAACTTCGTAACGTTTGTTGGAGAAAGTAAGTGACAATTTTTGTTGAGAAAAACAGAGGCGGGCCATATGAAAATATATGGACCCCGAAACCTCACATGACCTCGCTTCTCTCCGCCCGTGAATATCCCATTATTAGAGATAACCCGTGCAACGCCGGGCCATACAGCTAGACTAGAATTAGATAGACCAGAGATTCCCAACCTGTGGTACGCATTCCCCTGGGGTTACGCAAAGGACTATTTGGGGATACTCGAAATAAAGTTGTTAATGGCGGAAACAAGAAAACATAAGGGATTAAAAAAGTTATAGAACTTTGTTTCTCCAAGTCCCTTGGTATTTAATAACTATACCTCTTGAATAGTTGATTAATACGGAGTGTAATTATTAGCAATCCTTGTAAGTTAATGCAAAATTATTACAATACTGATTTCATTTGTTTTGGCGTTAAACTAATACTATTGTAAAAATGCAATAAAAATAAAATAAGTCGAGTAGATGTTTTCCAGGCAAATGTCAAATCCAAGTTATTTAACTTTTAAGCTATTCTAAGCCCTAATAATTATTGATAAAAACTTCTTAGCATAGACGGTGGGGGAGGATATGTCACAAATTAATCAAGAGGTGCGCGAGGGAATAAAGGTTGGGAACCTCTGAGATATACCTTTCATTTCGCTAGGACACGGAATATTTTTTTTTACAAAATAACAAATCTTTTTGTATTTTTTAAATAGTCCATTTTGACACGATTTCGTGGGCGGAATGTTTGAACAGCTGTTTTTGCCTTATTTATTTAAGAGAGAATGTTGGGCATGTGTCACGTTACCCCACTTCTTTCCATCAGGGAATGATGCATTATTCGAGATAGCCCGTGCAACGCCGGGCCACACAGCTAGTTTTTCTTTATTTTGTGACAATGACATTTTGTCTCGCCCTCCTGCCAGTGGATGGCGCTGCAAAGACTTTTGACTTTCCGTAGAAGAACGAGAGACAGTGTGACTTGAGCCTTCGTGGGAGAAGGCTGGCTGGTTTTCCTCTCACGGGACGAACAAATCTCGCTATGCTTAGCGAGTTGTACATATGTTATGTAATATTAGTTAACCCAGAATAATTATATGTGGAAGATGTGTGAACAAATAAATTTCATTTAATTTAACTTTGCCCAACGTTATTTTAACCGTCATTTTCACTTCCTGTGAGCCAGCCGGATAATGGCGGCTAAAATTTTTATTATTACAGTTTTAATATCATAAGAAGTTATATATTTATATGTTTCCGTGCATTTTAAATCTCTTTCTCAACGTGTGTTCTGTTCCTTCAATTAATGTATATTTAATAATTTTGAGAACGAAATCTGATTCAGGTGGTTGTCTTTGCCTTTATTTATAAAATACGGAATATTATATATAGCATTCCTTTCCTATTTTCTGCAAATTACTCAAATTAATACCTATTGTATCAGTTGGTAAATAGCCTATTTGCTTTGCTGACCCATAACTGATGGGTTAAATGAAGAATTAATTGGAATCTGCAGCATTAATTCTCAGGATAAGAAACTTTTCCATTATTAATTAGCTGAGACTTATCTTCTCTTCTTTAAAATAAAATTCGTCCTCATAGATTTATTCTGCCGCTTTTTTAATTTCTGAATCCATTTTCATTCTTTCAGTAACCTATATCTTAAGGTATATGTTTAAAAAATACCTAAAATTACAGAGAACTTCAAAATGTTTTAATAACTGAAACATTATTACGGTGTTATATCTTCTTCTCATTCAGCTATAACTGTGCATTCTAATCCATCATCTGCTAAAACTCTATTATTTCAAATTACAGGAATATGATACTTTGATTGAAATATCAAAGAGAACACAATTTTTGAATATTTTAAATTAAACTGGTTGATTAAATTTTAATTATAATTAATACACTTTTTTAATTATAAAAATTACTTTTATTGGATTTGTACCTTTTATAGCAGTCAGCTCAACATTTAGATGCAACAATCAAAGCTAGAAACTGTGCTATATAAATCAACGTTTGTCTTGAAAAAGGAATTTGGTTCTTAGAGACTAATTTTACACTTTGAGTTTCCACTCTACAATTCTAAATTGTGTAATTGTTTTTAACATTAAGTATGACTTTCAAAACTTTATTCAGCCTTCATTCAAAGACTCTGTCTTACCACCTAGTAGTTCTTTCACTTGGTATAAGCCGTAATGGAGATGTTTGTTCCCTCTGGACTAGCTCAAATAGAAGCCGAAACTGAATAGAAATATTTTTTATTTTAATTTAGTATAATAGCATTAAGCCTTGTTTCGACAGCATGAAGTATGATCAAACCGCGAGTTGCTCGAGGTTTGTACTTGTGGACTGTGATTGGTGAAATTCGAACAGACGTGCAGTTCCTACGGTGCGTGGCTTTGCAAATATCTCGGCAGCGCTCGAGTAAACTGACGCCGTCTGGACATTGCCCTTTCCTTTGATGTGCGAACCATTTACTGCCATAACGTGGGAAACAACCGATGCACTTACGATCCCACGAGCCACATCGACTCTTCCTGTTCCGAAGATGGGAAATAATGCGAACCGCTGACGGATCTCGTGGTAAGACAGGCCGTAGGAAGGAAGCTTTAGGAAAGACGTGAAAAAAAGATTCTCGTCCAAAAAATGAATCTAAAGCTCGGCCTTCATTTGAACGCTAGCTGTGCCATTTGTCCTATTCCCGTTTTTTCCTACTGTTTTTAATCGAAAAATTACTCACGCCATTCACGTAGGCTCCAAACTGCGCTACCGTAGTTCTTCGATCCTCCTATTTCTCCCCCCACTCTGCGGATTCCCGATTTTCTAGCCTCGTAGCGAGGTCTCAATCTAGGCAGATCCTTTGATGTGCCGCTAGCTTCGCATCGGGCATTGCATCGTTTCAAATAATTTGTTCCAAATTCAATAGGTTTCCGACCTTGACGACTGCTTTTTCCTTCCCGTGTTTCAAAAATTCCATTTTGGAATAGATGTGAATGACCTGCTTAAGATCCGTCTTTCATCGCAGTCTCTATAGGTTTAGCCAATGTTTTCATTTTGCGGTCTGGAGGGTTTAGAAGGGGAGAGGCGGCATTCTCTCTCACACTCTCCCTTTTGGTAGGTCAGCAACAAACTTCTATAACATTTGCCCTTCGTTCACCAGTAAACCATTAGAGTTACGTCAATAATGCACAGCAACAAAGTTTTAAAAACTTTAAGCTTGAGAGAGGAAGTAATTTTTATAGCATCAACTGTTTGGCTAAGAATTAGTCAAAAAGGTGAATATTACTTAAAATCAATAAGTTGTGAAAACTTTAAGCTTGAGAGAGAAGGTAATTTTCATAGCATGAACTGTTTGGATATGAATTGTTCAAGAAGAGACATATTACTTGAAAACGGAATCAAAAATTTAAAATCCTTACACATATGTCGTTTTTGATGACTTCTAGGAACATTTTTGCCATAACCTTCAACTGAATGACTTCGATTATTATTTTCAGCAGTGTCTTAATGTGGTTAGGTCTTGCATATTTTACTTGCTGTATAATAATCATTTTCACGTTGGAATTTTTTAATATTGTTTCGGATGAACGTACTCTGTATTATTTTCCTACAGTTTAAATGTCATTACCCGGAAGGAAAATAAGCGGTAAAATCAATAATATGCATCTTTTGTTTGGTTTTCAGAGCTTTTTCATGTCATTGTGGGCGTTTTTGATTTTCATTTTGTTAAAGTCCTGACTCCACGGGCAACGCCGTGCGCGTACTGGCAGTAATTCTATACGGACGAGTTTTCTGCTTTGTTTACTTACACTTAGGTGCTGGGACTACGTAATTCCGGTGTAATGCTAAGTCATACAATCTTCAAAGTGGAAGCCCAGCATATAAAGTCTAGGTTTTTAATGTAAGTAAACAAACCAGAAAACTCGTCCATTGCAGGAAACATCTCATTTTTGTATTCGATAAGACTTCCTTTATTAATAATAATTGAAATTAAAATAACTCGAATTTATTTAACTTGACAAAACTTTATCATTAAATAATTAAAATAAGAGAGCATTAAAATTACTCTTATTGTTGACTTTTAGCTAAAATGAAATTTAGAGTCAGTGAAAAAAATCGGCGAGTGTAAGGTATGAAATACCAATTCTAGGTAAATAAAACGACTACCTTCATTTTGGGATTTATTTGGTTTAAATTAAACGATTCGAAACTAATACTCTTTTTTCTCCTTTCTAAAGAATGATTAAGTTTAGAGAGAAGCATTTTTCCCATTTGAAAAATAATTGCCTTCATTTGTTATACCATTCGTAATTCAACATTTCTTACGAGCGAGAAATTTAAAATAAATTAGAAATCCAAACAAGAATTCTTGAATCAAGAAGAAAGATCTTTGCTTTTTTGCATTAAATAAAAACCTACTTTTCTCTAGTTTAAGTATTCTTCTGGCATAAGCATGACTTCTGAAGTTGGTAAACAGAAAAGGGGAGTCCTTAATTTGTGTTTCTTTCTTGCATGTGCTTGCAGTTTTTTTTAAATACCCACCGAATACAAATGAACGGCTATCTGATATTTTACATTTGAAACGTTCAAAATGTGAATAATTTATACACGATTCGCATTTTTAATATTAGATGCCACAGACTACGAGAAAAAGATAGCAAAAATGCATTCTGTGTTTTGGGAACTGAAAATTCGAAATAATTATATTGTATTTTTATAACAAAACCACTGTTATATAATACATGGGATTTTATATTTTAATCTGTCGAGATTTCGTCTTCTATATATAAAGAAAAACTGAAGGCAGTTTCAATCATATATCAAACTGCAAACATTTAGAAACCGGTCTTTCTTCTAATTGGAATCACACGGCATGGTATGTTTGGTAACAAACTGCAAATTAATATAAATGATTGTACAGAAACGAAGTTCCGGAAGCTTATTACGCGAGCTGTAATAGTTTTCAAACTTTACAAAGTATATTTTGTAAAATATATGTCAAAATTTTATGGTGGTTCTAAAACTTTTCATTACCCACGGGTGTAAGAAAAAA